>JAOXJP010158822.1:0-12945 GCA_025762735.1 Platanus orientalis
CATTTTATTGGTATTGATGCATACCAAATATGCCTGATAAATTGATAATTAAAAACCTTAGATAGGTACAAACGAATAAAAGAGAAGGAGATTATATATATATATATATATATATATATTGGGTGAAGGGGTCTTGGTGAACAAAAATTGTCTATGATGGGTGTTACTTCATGGCAACATTTGCCTTTCTCCAACCCCAACTATCTCCAATTGCTTCAAGATATTTCATACATAAGGGTATTTTTAGAGAGAAAATCATCAGTTGAAATAGCTTTTTCTTTCCTTTTCTTTATCTAATCTTTTCCTTTTTATGTGGATAGGTAAAGGAGTCATTGATTAGATGTTAGTTGGGAAAGAAGAGCTTAGAACCCAAGTTAATGGTACAAACAACCCCCCACCCCCCAACTTTACCAACTTAATAACAAAATAAATAAATAAGACTATACCAACTTAACAAGCGGGTTATGTTGTGGGTGAGTCCACTTATAAGCTTAAGATTCCAGAGTCAACCGTGTATTGGTCAGCACCCATGGACCCACGAATTTAAACCAATAAGAATTCAACTATGTTACTAAGTCGACTCATGAGATCATGCCCCTTTCTTAAAATTGACACACCGACACTTCTCTGGACTGCTTCTAAGCATTTACTCTCTCTCTCTCTCTCTCTCTCTCTCTCAGAGTTTTACCTGACATTCAAAGCAAGCAAAACTTGTAAGCATTGTTGAACATGATCAATTTGTCAAGGTAAACCATCTAACATGATTTAGTATAATGTTTCCCCTAATTTTTTTTACCAAATGGAGACATTAATAGAGGTGCACATGACTTGTCGGTGTGGTTAGGCATCTAAAAAACCTCAAACGTCATAGAAAAGAACCCAAAAGCAAACAAGAGTGACCGAATCAAACCCCCTTCACATTTACAGGTTCACACAAATTTAATTAGAAGCGAGTCTTGTCGCATTAGTTGAATAAACAATCATTACAAGACTTGATTAGGTCAAAGAAACTAGTCATTAGTTACAAACCTCCTTGGAACCAAGATAAAACAAAAGTCACCATATCCAAAACTCACTTTAAATAAGTACTTAACAAGCACATAAGTCATATCATGCATGAACATGACAATAGGGTTTCACATGGGTGCATTCTAGCTTTAGGCGACATCTTGAATTTTTTAAGTTTTATTTTACTATTTCCATGTGGAGTTACTTTTTTTCTAAGATAAAATTAATTTGAGAACCTGTTGAAATTTGTACGTTAGGTATGTTTGCTAAGGAATGTTAGGCATGTTTACTAAGAAACATTTGTTCCAACCAAATCTAGCAAAGTGGTAAGATAGAATTTCAGAGATAAGTCACTGTGGAAGGTCAGGCTAAGAAAAATACCTTCTGAGTTTTTCTTTTTTAATTAAGGGTATGTTTTGGTAACTGAGATCAGATAAGCTTTGGGCGGCAACACACTGCACCATTCTCCCTTTAAAGGATGTTGCTTCAACGCTAAAATCTAAATTCCATGACTTGTAAAAGAATCCTTTACTGGATGCTACGTTCTTAAAAGAACAACAAGAATCCTGAAAATTAACTTGGGTTGAAATAGTGAGGAAGGGCATAAATGCTTATGATTTAATGGCAAATATGACCCTGTAGAATTGGATTTATGTGACCCCAAAATAATTTGGGATAAAACTTCTCTTCTTTTTCTCTTTTTCTTTCTTTTTTGTAATTGTTTATATACGAAAAATCTCATTGGAATATTTCAAAATAATTCTACAAAAAAATGGAAAATATTTAACATTTCTAAATGAATCGTTAAAGAGGGTGTTTTTTTACAACCAGAGGAATACTAGTACCATGTTCAATCCATGCGGTTATCTGGTCTAGTGCTACACCAGTTCTCTTCTTTGCCACACTCAAGTGAAATTTAATCTATTTGACATTTTCAAATTTGGAGCTCCCACTTCGCCTCCAAGTTCTGTGCACAAAGACCCACAACTTCTCCAAAAATGTATCAATTGTACATTCGTTTTGTCAATTGGACCATCTCATCTAGCCATAGTTTTGAGAACTCTGGTTACAGTGGGTTTGACCTTAGTTCACATGGTTTACCATGATTCATTAAAAATAAATACACAAACAATTATAATAATCATATATATATATATATGGGATTAAATAAATAAATCCTAAAAATTATTGGAATTAATGATTCACATATAATACGATTCCATGGTTTACCATGCATATTGTTAACATGTTTTAGCTACAACAATTGGCATTATTTTTTTTGGAGGGGGAGGGGGTAATATAATAGGCATTGTTTGTTTAGTTTCAACATATTTTATCGTTATAAATTTTGCAAATTATCTATTCATATTTGTTAAAATTGATTACATCTCTTACCATATGTGATACAAAGTGTTTGATAAATTTTGTGGTAGATTGGGGTTTTTTAAAATTTGGGGTGTTTGAGAATCTAAAGCAAAATGGGGTGTTAACACATACATCACTAATATAGATATGTAAATTGGTTTACATGTTAAATTGAATTAACCCGAAAATCATAGATGAACCATGAAACCTTGGAATTATGCCCAATTGGAAAAAATGAAGGAACCATAGATCAATGGAGGAACCAAAAGGACCCAATCAGAGAAGTTAAGGTCATCTCGAGCGCTCGCATAGGTCTACAAGCAATCACGAGCAAAAACCCAAATTTTCAAATTTTGATAATTGGACTCATGCTCAGCCGGAGCATTCGCAAGACCACGCGAATGGTAGCGCATGCAACCCTTGAGCACTCACGGGGTCATGTGAACGGTTGCCAAGGGGACCTCGAACGCTTACCCCTTAAAGCAAGTGGTCATCAACGCCAAGATTCAAAAAAAATGGGATTCTTTCCCATTGCAAGATGGAATCTTGTTATTGAGGGTAGTTTTGTACGTAACGACTATATTAACTTGTTTTGGCGTAAAATAGATTATAATACACTTAAGAGAGAAGGATATAAGAGAGAGAGAGAGAGAGAGAGAGAGAGAGAGAGAGAGAGAGAGAAAGAGAGAGAGTTGAAAAAATATGGAGAATTGCTCTCCTAAGATAAGCTTGAGTTTCTTAGATCTAAGCTAAGCAAGTTTGAATTTGAAGATTTTGACATTAAATTTTTAATCTATAATATTTTCTCATATGATATATACTAAATTTACAGAGGAAGTGAATTAAGGAAGCTTTGGACAAAGGAATTAACAAGAAAAGAGGTTTGCTTGTAAGGAATTATGTTCACTATGATTAATATGATGTATTATCTTTTTTATTCTTTCATATTTAATGATTTTATCTTTGGATCCTTTGTAAATTTTAAAAATCTCTGTATTAAGCCATTGAATCATGTGTGATCTTTGGATCTAAATATAAGTTATGAGTGATTAATGTTCTTAGCCATTGTATGGATTGATTTCCTTCATTGAATTCTTAGATCATGTGAAATTCGATTGATATTATATTAACCCTTTAAAATATCTATGTAAAATTGTGAATCCTTCATAATTTAACTTATTGATGATCAATTTAGTAAGCAATCTTACTTTGCTCTTTGTTTGAAGCTCTACATGTGATGCTTAATTTTGATATCTACACGTATAACCATTGGAAAGCTATTGAATCTTTGAAAATTCTGTAAAATCTTATTGAACTCAGTAACTTCATCAAATCCTATGAATTACCATGTGTTATATGAATTAATTATATAGATCATTTAACTTTATTGTATGTTTTAAATCATCGATTCTATGTAAAATTTCAATGAATTAGTATGAATCCAGCTTTGTGATTTATCAAATCATGTACTACTAATATTGAATCTATGTGAACTATTATCTTTAGAATTGTAAATTATCATTGAAGTGATTAAATATAAGTGACAAATATGATCCTTTTGAATCATGATAATCAGTTTGTTCTATACTTTATTACTATTGATCCGATCATTGAAACCAAGTGAATCTTCCGAACTTATTGATGTGAACCTCATCGAATTTTAAACCATTGACTCTTTGGGCCCACTCACAGGACTAAGTGTGGGAAAGTGTTTTAGACCATACTCTTTGGTTTTATGGGATTTGGCCATACTTTTGGGAATTATTAGGAGATTTAGACCCTGTTCTCTATTGAGGGATTTGACCCAACTCTTAGAGATTAGCAATAGATTTGGACTCTTCTTGTAGGGTTTATACTAGAGCATACAGACACATTTCATTGGACTATTGAACATTTTGAATCATTGAACATCTTTCGAATCATCGGATTATTGGATCTTTCGAATCATTAGACTAATGAACCTTTCGAATCATTGAACATTGGACCTTTCGAATCATTGAACATTGGACATTTCAAATCATTGAACATTGAAACCTTTGAATTATTAAATATTGGACTCTTCGAATCATTGAACATTAAACCTTTCGAATCATTGGACATTGAACCCTTCGAATTATTGAACATTGGACTCTTGAAATCATTGAACATTGAACGTTTTGAATCATTGAACACTGGCTTTCGTATGGAACAATTTTGTTTGTACATTGATCTTCAATTTGTATTTTGTATTGAACTTCAAGTATTTGAATCAATATTTCTTATTTGAATTTAGAATTTTGTATTGGACCTTTGACTTTAGTTGGATATTTGTTTTATTATTCAATTTCATACTAACATTATATTATTTGTTATTAGTCTTTACTTAGTTACATTTTGACTTTCAGATTTGTTAGTACCTAGACTTTTGTTTCTTGGCTCATATGGTTTATAGTCAATATGATGGTTTATAGATTGGGATTAACCTAGCTATTATGTTTTGTATAATGACACTTACCACAAGTTACGTTCATGAAACATTATTTTGAGGACTTCGTATCACTAGTAGTAATCTAAGCTATGAATATTTCATTGGTCTTTTCTATATACTGGATGTACATTTGAAAAACTCATTATACTTTCCCTTTTATTGATGGTTCGGGTGAAAGGGCACCCCACTTATTTAGTTGGTTGATTACTTTCTCACATTGAGATATTTTGGAGCATATAGTACATTTTCCACTACACCATTATTGGTATAAACATGTTTTTAGATACTTCCGCTGCGATTTATTGAACCTTTATGGTTTATTGGACATTATATCACTTTCCGCTATCTTTAAATTCAAAATATGGACTATTGA
Source organism: Platanus orientalis (assembly GCA_025762735.1). NCBI lineage: Eukaryota > Viridiplantae > Streptophyta > Magnoliopsida > Proteales > Platanaceae > Platanus > Platanus orientalis. Next base: position 5,214 of record JAOXJP010158822.1, read on the forward strand.
GTTTGTGTACTTGACAATGCAAGTAAATGAACATTATGATCATGTGTAAAGGAATATTTAATGGACCATTAGCTATTGGATTGTGGAACATTGGTTATTAAAAAGATAATAATGTAATAATTTGAATCCAGAGCCCTTACAAATATTATATCCGAATCCGGATTCAGGAGTGTTACATGAAAAAAGTTGGGGTGTTGAACTAGATAAAATATTCAATTTCATACATACTTGGATTCAACCAAACAATTTGATATGGTTTTCAAAATTGCATTTAGCCCATTGTAGGCATAGCTCTTGGTGCACATGTCTATCAATTTGAAATAAATGTTTTCTCCATGATTTTGTGTCTAGGATGGTGTCCAGGACACTAGGGGACGTCATATGAAAGAAAATGGTTGGGAGTTGGATGAAATTTTACATTCATACTCATTTATTTCATATGACATCTCCTGGTGTCTTGGATAGGGTTGTCAATTATCTGTCCAAGCATCTATATTCGACTCAGTTAAGGTGAAAATGGATGCATTTATATCTGATTCGTTTAAATATTCAATTATAAACGAATTAGATGCGAATATCTATACATCCACTTTGATTAATATTTTGTATATATATATAAAGATTTTAGTTTAATAAATAAATAAGAAAAAACAATTATGGGCATGATATAAAAAGGATAATTTCATAAATCATTATAGAAGAGAAACAATGATGGAATCAATTCTCTCTCACCTAGTCTTGTCTTGTCTTTTGTTTAAAAGACAATACAAATCCCTACGATGCTCTCTATGTACGAGTCAATTCCAATGCACTATTATATATGTTAGTTATCTCTCATGAGGAAAAGATATTTAGGTAAATAAATATCATTGTCTAGATGTTTTGAAGGAATCAAAAGCCTTAATTTTGAAGCTCAGTTAGTTGAAGAGAGAAGAAGACCGAAGCAGATAGACTAATTAAAAGTCTCAATCATAGAGCTCCATGGTGAGACGGCCAAAAAAGAACCTGTGCTTTCCGCAATCTTTGCCACTAGCTTTAATGTTTCCATGGAAGCAAAAGGGTCTCCTGAGATAAACCCACCTAAGTTAATTAGTGGGAATTGTGAGTTCTTTTGTAAGGGTTTTCTTTGTCAAGCTACACAACCTGTATCTATATGTTGAACTAGTATTAAAGAGTTTTACTTGATGTCAACGAAGAAGAGGAAGTCATTTATGTGAATCCACTAAAAAATGTCGTGAAATCCATTCAAAACCTGCAATTGTCATTCTTATAGAAGAGTGTAAGAATGTTCAACAACCCTGTTTAATATATGTGTCTCCACTCGAAATGTTAATTTTCTGATAGAAAGTGTAACAAGATATATCCGAATTCATATCCTAAATTTGTTTAAATAAACAAATTCAAATAAAAATTCTATTATTAAATATCCGTAGATATTCAAATTTGCATATGATATTCGATTAACTAAATGAATACAAATACTGATGCTTCTATATATGCTTTGTTTACAGCCCTAGTCCTAGACACCAAATCTTGGATGACATTTGCTCCCCTATCAATCAGTCTTACCAGCTACATACTACTTCATTATACACAGCTTGAATCTATCACCAAATACATGGAGAGAGAGTATTTTGTACAAGAAGTACTTATGCCCCCCCTACAGGGGGTGTCCCACACAGGCCCACACCCCCGTGTGAGGGGGCGAATGGTACATTATGGATAGAACATCCTTTCAAATGCATGGAACTCTTTTGAGTTGTCATCTAAGATGGGTTCAAACCATGCAGATCCCTTCGACCTAGATCCTCTGCTATCATTAAAGTACTCTTATCAGGGGATTTGATCTGCCCCCTTAATGAACGCATACAGTCTATCTGCAACCAACAACAGATACATCGTGTCAAAAAAGTGAAAATCCCCCCTCCCCAAAAAATAGTGTAAATCACTTTTTCGATGCGATGCATCCACTGCTGGTTGCAGGTGGACCATAGGCGTTTGTTGAAGGGTGTGGACCTAATCCATGGCGCTCTTACCCGGGGGATTTGGTCAGCCCCCTTAACAAATGCCTACAGTCTGATCACAACCAACGGTGGACATGTCGCATTGAAAAAGAGAAAATCTCCCCCTTAAAAAAATATAAATCACTTTTTCTGATGTGATGTGTCTGTCGCTGGTTGCGGGCGAACCATAGGATAGGCTTTGTTAAGGGGGTGACCGAATCTGTGACAGTACTCTTAAAACATGCTGTTTACAGTGCGACATGTAGACCAAAAGTGGAAACACCTGCCCAAATTTTATCCTTTTGGTTTATACTTTATAGGGTTAGAATGGAGAGGTATTTATATAGGAAAACGATTCTCTGTGTTGACACAGACATCTAAAGGCGTGCCATTGATTGACACGTGATGTAATTTTGAATTTGATGTCTTTTTTGACCAGTTATTTTTTCAACTGAACACTTTTTGGACGTTTTTCCCCCAAAACAACACGTCAGTTTATAATTCAACATAGACACTACAGAGGCATTTTCATCACAGAACATCTTCTACCATTTATATAATACCATCCTTTTACCTGTTTATTTACCAAAACACTCTGAGACTTTCTGTCATCAATGTTGGGGTCGATTTAGATGTAAACAAATTTCGTGAGATCTGTGCAAACAGCACTAGAGGGGCTGATGCATCAGTACCGAAAAGTGATTTACTTGGGGAGGTACTAATCACTTTTCAGCACTGATGTGTCCGCACCCTCTTTCCATTTGCACAGTTTTCATGAAATTCATTTTCACCTAACTTTTTCCCGTTTTAGAGGGTATGATATCTCTGAGGTGATTCCAAAGTGAATGGATAAAAAATGCTCACCTTAACAAATGCTAACCACTGCTCTTTGTCAGGCGGCGGGCACATCAGCGCTGAAAAGTGAATATGCACCCCCCAAAAAGTGAAAATCACTTTTCACTGATGATGTGTCCATCCCTGTCAAAGAGCAGTGATGAGCGTTTGTTAGGGGAAGCGATCATAAACCGATCCCGATTCCAAATTGTGTGTTGACTGGTTGTTTCGGGTCGAATCATCTTCGAATCAGTCTGATTGGAGATCCCATGCCTGTTAAAGGGTACTTTGATTAATGCACATATTAACACCCTCTGTGTAACGTCACACATTAGTCTGACAAATCCAGTTTTTTTTTTTTTTTTAAGCTATTGAATTGAGCAGAGTAGTGTGTAGAAATATGATGCCTTTAATTATTATTTTTAAAGTACGAGGATAAGGAGGGTTAATTTGGTTGGAAAGAAAATGTTCTGTGATGACAAAGTATCTATAGTATTTATGGTGAATTATATACGCTGACACATGTTGTGTTTGGGTTCAGAAAGCGATACACCAATACATAAAAATACAACATGTGTCGAAGCCTACATAGGCCTGTGTCAACACAGATAATCATTCTCCGGTTGGATGATAAAAGTGGGGTGGAATTCGGTGGCAGGCAGGGGCCAAGGGCCCGGACTAAATGTGAGGGGAATAATAAGGGAACATGGCAGACAGCGGCTGTCCCATCCTATCCACCGCAGAGATATTATAAAATATGGAAAAGAAATCTCATCCTAAACGGAAAGGAAAGGAAAGGAAAGCGTGTCATTGGTGTCTCTTCATGTCCAAGTCTTCCTTACAACCCATCATCCACGGCCGCGCGCCGCCCGATATCTCGCCTTTAATATCGCGATGCGATACCTAGATCCAAAATCTCTCCATTAGTATACCTAATCTTTTTAAATATCGCGATATTCGGCGCGCGCAACACTAGCATACGCCTCTCTGAACACCCAAACAGAGAGGTTGTCATTGGAGGGTGCATTTCACTTATCGGCACTGACGTGTCCTCCTCCTGACAAGTACAGAGAGGAGCAGAGGATAAGAGGAGCGGATACAATCTATTCTCACTTCGGGTTCTCTCGTGCATGTCTTCTTCTTTTCTACTGTAGTTTCTTTCGTCCGCTTCTGCTCCGCTCTCTCTCTCTCTCTCTCTAGTCACTTGTTTCTTTCACAGGGTCAGAGAGATTGTGCTTCCGTTCTTCCCCTATTTCCAGTCGTTTCTTTCTTTCTCAGTCTTCTGATCTGTTCTTCCTTTCTTTGTTTTAAATGAAGAGATTGCAGAGATGGGTATAGTGACAAATGGTGGGAGAAGGGAAAAAGAGGTGAGGGTGATGGAGTGGGAGAAGCAAGAGCAGCAGCAGCAACAGCAGCACAATGGAGGGGCGCTGTACGTAAAGGTGATGACAGACGAGCAGATGGAACTTCTTCGAAAGCAAATATCTATTTACGCCACCATTTGCGAGCAGCTCGTTGAGATGCACAAAGCCATTACTGCCCAGCAGGATCTGGCAGGTATTTTCTTTCTCTTTCACATTCTCTTTCTGGGTTTTTTTTTTTTTTTTTCCTTTTTATAGTTGTTTGTAATGGTGATGGATATTTTTTGGGGTGGGAGGTTCCTATCTTTTCCCCCCATTTTGGAATTCTATTTCTGCTCTTTATCTGGTTCTTTCTATTTAAATAATTCTGAGTTATTATTGTGGTTCTTTTTATTTATTTTTTATTTTTTAGGAAAGGATTTATGGCGGGTTATTTTTTCTTGGATGGTTTACATTTCTGGTTTTTCTCTCTTCTTATTCTTCTTCATTTTTTATTTTTTTTTGGATTTCAGTGGAGTTGTATATGCTGGGATTTTCATGTCCTGTTCTCCCCCCTCGTAGGTCTTGACTGTAATTGGTATTTTGCTCGAATTTGTCTGTCGTTTGAAATAAATTGATTAGAATTCTATTGTTCTTTTTTGTTATGGAGAACACGTGGGTTTAATTTGAAAGATTGATTATAAATGAACTGGGTGTTGTTTGAAGGAAGAAGGAATATAAATAAAACTATTGAATTCATGCACTAATTCATTGATTTGCCGATCCTTCAATTGGATTTTGTTTGCTTAAAATTCTTTTGGTTGAGTTGAGTAATAATTTGAAAGGAAATGGTTCCAAGCCCAGCAATCCCATGGTTTTTTGTATTAATACCTAATTGGTTTTGGTTTAGATGAACTATTTGGATTGAATTTGTATAATTTGAAGTAAAGTGATTTTGAATCCTGCTGGTTGACTTTTTTGCTTTCTCTTTTTGTTCTTTTTGAGTTTTTGGTTCTGTGATTGACCTGTGACCTCAGCGTTGCATCCCAGACCGCCATCAACTTGAATTCATTTGATTGTTTTCGTTAATACTTAGACTAGGGTTTGGATGAAGAAGTACATGTGGCGAAAATCTATCTATGAAATTTAAGATGGAAGTTACCATGTTTGGTGTACCTATTTAATTGCATTGCATATATCCATCAGTTCTGTCAGTTCAGAGGATATAATTTCTGATTTAGTTATCTAAGTGGCCCATTTTTGTCGAAATCATGACTATAATCCTTTTAATTGTTCTTCTGTATCCATCTATTTCAATTATTGATGCCAATCACAAAAAGCCCCTTGTTTTCTTGATCCGGGCTTGGCAGACACATTAGGAATACTCAAGATAAGTTGTATAAGGAATCAAGGATGCCATGTCTCTTAGCTTTCTCTCTCAATTATTAAATTAATTCTAGCTATGAAAAAAATCACAAGGTTAGAAAATTGCACATCAATTTGTGAAGACGTTCCATGACTAAGAATAATCTGATGCTTGCTCTAGAATCTCTCTAAAGACCCTTCATTGTGATATATGGTTTTGAGACAGAGTTCTAGAAGAGATGTGCAATCTTGAAAACATGGTTGATATTTCTTGTGGAAAATTCCTATTTTCTTGGGATCTCGAAGGAGAGGTGCCTGTTTGGTGTCTCTATTTAGTCAAAGCTATATTTGAACAGGTAATTGTTTTGTGTAAGCCAAGTAAAGCAAGAGAAAAATTTATATTCTCTCATGGCCCATGGCGACCCTCTGGATTGGCCCTAAAACACATGGCATGTATCACAATCTGGCATTCCACATGGGACCATTAACCGGATTCAACTTGGCAGTTGGGGACTCTCTTATCAGAATAAAAATTAATTTAAATTAAAATAAAATAACTGGAACTTTAGATATGTGCCATCTCACCTCTCCTTGACTTTCTTTGAGCAAGCAACCCCATGTGGCACATCATCATATTACCATATCATAAATATCATGGTTTTAAAATGGAAATTGTAAGTCCATAAAGTGTGCCCTGGTGATGGGGAGGGGGATTTTTGGGTTATCAGTATTCAAAGACATGGTCATCTTTTTTCAGTAAAATTATTGGCACATTACTATTAAGTCTCAGTTGGAGGAGAGCATGTTTTTGGTGCTTCACGTTTTTTGCATTTTGAGCTTCATTTCATACTCTTATTGTGTTAAATCCTAAAAACAATTATCTGCTATTTAAAAATAATGGAAGGTGTCATGATGACTACATATCAGATGAGGGAAGGACTAGATCAGTAACATCTAAAAGTAATTAAATTGATTTTTCATTAGTGAGTAAATTTTCTACATGCTTAACTGCCTGCTGTTGCAGTGATTCAGATTAATCTTGTTTACAGGGCATTACCCTTGGTTTCTGCTTGCATTATTTTTTCCCCTTTTGACCATTTATCCAGCCTATTCATGCACATGATTATTCTTTTCTTTTGGACAATATGAGTTTCTAAGATTGTTTCCTGATCTTTCCAGTTGAGTTGAATCCATTTCCTGACACAATTTTTGTAGCAAATTTCATGGGAAACCCTGTAACGTAGTTCTCTTCTTTTGATGGCGTTATGATATTGTGTTTGCATTGTATTAGCTACTAATTTTTTCTTTTTCTTTTTTTTTCTTCCTTGGCTTACCCCCCCAAAAAAAGGAATTACTTAAATCCTTCTATATAGAGATTGAATGGCTTTATTGCTCATGTCTATGGTTCTCTCTACGAGATCCTTTTCTTTTTGGGACAAGCATCGCAAATTTGGCAGGCATTAAAAATAGCATGCAATCGTACATGAAGAAAATGTAAATATTGAGAAAGTAATATTGCGTGCTAGATCCAGCTGTTATCATTATCTGATACACAGTGGGAAACATTACTTACCTAATCTTGTACTTATCCCCCCCCCAAAAAAAAACAATCCTTCTAAAACTTGTTAAAGACAACCGATATTTTCAAATTCAGATTCTTTTTGTCAATTGTTAAACATCTCTCAATTTCTCTTGTTTCAACCATTCCCTCATGGAGATAGATTGATACTCTCTCTAGGTTTGTCTTCTAAATTCAAAGACTTATACATGTAAACCTGAGCAACTTGACACTCTTGATGGCTTCTTGAGGATTTAGCTACAGCCATCTATTTCAATTCAAATTAACTAGATGCATCTATAGCACCCCATTTTCCCTTCTATTGGGAGCATTTTGCGGGAATTTGAGAATCATACTTCTATTTGGGGTCTCCACATAGGCTTTGTTTGATTGCATGGAAAGTAAAAAAAAATTGTGGAAAAGTAAATCAACCTTCCTAAATGCACAATTTTCTTCATGTTTGATTGTGTGGAAAGTTCCAGAGATGGAAAGTGAGTTTTCCTAATCACTTTTCAACTTTCCAAAAAATGGAGCTTGCATTTTCTATCAAAAAACGTCGGATTGTTGCATTTCCTTTTGGAAAACTTTCAAAAAATTTAACTTCCCCTCAACTTTCCAATGGCAACCAAACA
>JAOXJP010158833.1:0-12944 GCA_025762735.1 Platanus orientalis
GATAGAGAGAGGGAAATTCAAAACTTCTAACTTGTTTGACAAAGGAAATGCATAAATCAAGCACAAGAATCAAAACTGAAAGAGATTGAGAATTGTATTACAGGACCACCCAGAGCTGTCAGGGAAGATTACCCACCAAACCAAAAGAAAAGAGCTGTCAGGGGAAAAGGGTTTAAAGACAAAAGCACAGCCAGAAAAAAAAAAAAAAAATAATAAAAAGAGAGCTTAAGGGGTTAGTTTTAAAGGGGAACAGAACCAATCAAATGAGAATTGAATGATGGAGAAGATCACACTAACCTTCTCTGCCATTGCTGAAGGTGGAAATCCAGATCAACACTAGTCCTCTCCCCTACTAATTACTTTAGATTTGCAGGGAAAAAAAGCTATGTGATTGCAAAAAAATTGTGAGAGACTGGGAGAGGAGTGGAAGAGATTATAAATAATGATATGACTTCCTTTAGGATCAATCAATCATCAAAGCATTACAGACCTCATATGCATTGTCTTCCTCCTTTCCATTCCTTTTTAAAAAGGATAATACACACTTTAATTTTTTTGAACTACATGTGCTAAGATAAAATGGGGAAAAAGAAGCCCTTACCAAAAAAACAAAAGGGGGAAAAAGAAGCATGCCAGGACAAGATTTCGTACATTAGATCCACTGAGATGATGCCACGTGTCTCTGACACTGAATCCTATGTGATCATCGTTAGGATTTAGGATCCTTTATGGGTCTTACCTTTTCTTTTTCAATAATGGGAAAGGATCTGTTACACACAATTTGCCTATTCCCCCGTGTCTCCACACAAAAGGTAAAGCGTATAGGGGTATAACTGTAAAAACAATTTTAAAATGAAAATATAGGTACCCATAAAAATGGGGTTTATAGGATTAAAATCATAAAAAGTGTTCAAATGAACATTTTCTCCTTATTTATAAAAGACAACAAATTCAAAAAAATACTTGTCATCCTGTGGTATTGGGACACGGTTGGACAAACAAATTTGGGCGCAGCAGATCCTTTTTTCTTTGATGAATAAGTGGAATAGTGGTTAGTTGTTCGAACAAGAAGGTGGGTTTGGAAACTAGGTTTAACTAAGATACCAAACTCTAGAACTTTACCGGTTTAGAATCATCTCCGGTCTGAATGGACAAATACCACACCATTACCAATAAGTGCATGACATGTGGTCTGATGAAGGGTGTTTAAGTCAATACACATGATCAAAGGAGGGCATTACTATAAATACACAATAAATAAGTACCTGTGTATTTATTAATACACCTTTTGTCAGGCATTGTGTCACATTGTGAGAAGAGACTGGAGTGGTACATGTCCATTCAGACTGGAGATGATTTGAACTCAACTTTACCGACTTAACAAACTACGTACTACGTATCAACCAATTTTTTGAGCCCTTTAACCAGAAAAAATGAGTTTTTCCAAAAGCACAAAAGCAAATAATTATGATAGTTTTATGAGCTTTAAAACAAGGTGGTCGGCTATATGGTCCCCCTCATTTCTTAGCTCACAAACTTATTTAGGGTCATTACCCATGTGGTTATAGTAACTGATCTAAGTCAATTTTTTATGTTTTTTTTTGGGGACGCCAATCGTGCCACTGCTGCATCTGTCGGTGGGGGATGGGGCAGACACCAATGCAATTCATTGCAGGATTGCTGCCCATGGGGTTTGAAACCCCAACATCTTCCATGGATAGGTCATACCGTGCCATCTCTCATTTCATGTAATACTCTCTTTTGCACCATAATATGTATATATATATATATATATATATATATATATCTGTCTGTGTGTGTTTGTGTGTGTAAATCAGAGAATGTATGAGCTTCCTATTCTACCTAACGCATTGCCAATGTCATTCCTCGTTTCTTTATTTATGGGATTATGGTCTCTTTAATCCTTTTTATTTCTCATGTATGTTTCGGATTGAAAAATAGAAGGATCATTCATATGGTCAATATATTGGCATTATTCATATTAGCAAATGTAAATAAGGTGTAAATCAATTATTATGCGAGAAAATGAAGTCTTTGTTATCTCTTTAAAGTAGTTCATGGAATCCTAATCTCTAATCTCGATGTACCAAAGCATGGATCACAATAACTTTCCCTTGTCCCCTTCTCACTTTTAGAGTAGATGTACTTTATTTGTTGAGATGTCAATTATTTCCAATTGTTTTTTCACAAGTAGAGGAAGCCTAAGTAGAGTTGGTCTAAAGTAAGTAAAGTAGAGAGTAAATAATTATTTTAAATGTCGGTTAGCGTTCTAAATTTGCTTTAAACTATATTATATAGAGAGACTTCTTATGTGCGTCTTGGGCAAGCAAGATAATTTTTACTTAACCTTTGTCAATGGCTCTGCCATCTAGGGCTGCGAACGTTTGGATACAGACATGATACAAGCATATCCGTATCCGAATCCGTTTAAAAGAAATCAGATGTTGAATCAGATTTGATTATTTGGTTATGTATATATATATATATATATATAAAAAGCTACTTTACTAGATATTCACTTAATAAATATTCAGATATCCAAAATTTATAAAATGAAATCCTTAAAAAAACTATAACCTAACAAAATGTTATTATAACATGAAAGGCAAAGCTACTATAATGTATATAATGTTTGTATACAATATGCCTATACACTTAAATGGATATGGATATTTTCCGGATCAAATATGGGTAGATTCATATTCACTTCAAAGTTTAAACAGAATAAATAGGAATCGGATGTTTATTTGAATAATTTGCAGCACTATTGCCATCTATGCGAACCATCCAAATGATGAGTTGGAGAGATGACTTAAAAAAAACCCTCACTATTTATCATAAATTTCTCGGTTGCATCGTCTTGAAACTTACAATTATTTTATTCCATTGGAATTGAAGGCCAGTTACATCGTTTTTGTGTAACCCTAACCCTAACTTAATATACCAGAAACAATAAGAAGAAAGAAAACATTTGCAATCTTTTATTGCCTTATTGCAACTTACTAGAGTACTTTTGCTACCAAACACACACACAGACATGACCTCAACACCCCTAAACCTGGTCATCTCTTGCCTCCATGACCTCTACATAAAAAGTCCATATGAACCCAATTCAAGAAACTTTAAGAAAACGAAAAGACATTTTGAAATAAACGTATTGTACCATTACATGATCACGCATGTTGCTGGATCCTCTTGGATATAGAATTTGCAGGTACTAACATAACCCCTCTTTCCTCCACAGCCACAGTAGCATGGTGGTTGTCTTCCATAATCACAATTGCATGGTGGTGGCCTTCCACAACCCTGATAGCATGGTGGTGGCCTTCTATAACCCTCATAGCATGGTCCCCCTCCATAGCCCTCATAACATGGTCCACAACACACCCCATGCGGTAGGGCTGGTGGGCATGGTGGTTCAGGCTTCTTGGGGTCCGGTTCAGGCTTCTTTGGTTGTTCAGCTTTGGGGGGTGGGTCCGGCTTCTTTGGTGGTTTAGGTTTGGGTTTTTCTGGTTCTTTTATCTGGATGCATTTGATTATATCACCAGCCTTGCAGCATAGCTTCTTCTTGAGTTTGTGAGGGCAGAAGTAACCCGTGATGGTGACTGTGTTCTGTTTCTCGTCATATACCTGGTCTCGTATTTCTTTTGTCAAACATTGAACAACACGTAAAAAAACTGAGTTACGTATTTAATTTACACTGTTTTAAAACCAGCTAATTAATTGGAAAACCCGGCCGAGTTGGCTGAGTTTCTAATTAACTCAGTGCTGAGTGGGATGATGTCAGCAATCACCCATGATGTGTCTGAAAGGAGGAGGTCGGAGGGGATCCAAACCGTCCCTGTTTGGTGATGTGTCGAGCTGCTAGGCCAGACAGGTCGTAGCAGGTTGGACAGGTCTGAGTTGCAGAATACATACTATCTGCGTGATCTATATGATGTGCTTGTGTAGAGCAGCTTAGGAAATTAAAAAGAAAGAAAGAAAGAGCTGAATATAAACACAAAGTGGTGGGGGTGAGGGAGAGAGATTGTCACCATCGAATTTACAGAGAATTTTCTTGATCTTCTTGCAGCAGCGACAGCATTCAAGGTCAACTTTCAGCACCAAAATTGAAACCTGCAGCAGAATTTAGACCCAGCATATTTGTTAAGGAACAACAAAAAAGAAGCCCAAGTTCTTATGATGAAAAAGTTGTTTTTGGGGAGAGAGAGAGAGATGGGTAAAGAGACTTGTAACAACAAAATAAAGGTTAATGTTGTCAAGAACAAGAATCCAAGCTGAAAGAGATTGATAATTGCAGTACTGGACCATCCAAGTTTTGGGAAAAAGCTTTTATGACAAAACCAGAATTAGAAGCTAAAAGGGTTAGTTTTGGAGAACAAGTAAATTGAAGGTCTAAAGGGATAAAGAGGAATCAGACTGACCTTCTCAGACATTGTTGAGGGAGTCGATCCAGATCCCTTAGAGAGGAGTCATGTAAGACTTATTAATAGAGCAGCAGATTCTTTCTTTGAGGAAAGAAACAATCGCATCCAAGAAATTATGAGAGGCTGGTAGAGAATGTGAGGAATTGTTATATATAAAATATCATAGGTCCCTTCCATTAAAATCAATCAATCATCAAATTAACAGACACTAAGAATTTTTTTTAAATAAATAATAAAAAAAAGTCTCTGAGAAGTCTTTGTCGTCTTCTTTCTTATAAACAAGGTTGTATGACAGTTCTATCGTTGAGATAAAAGAAAGCAACAATAAAAGGAAAAATGCATGCGAGCACAAGGGGTCGTACACTTTAGCCAACCAGATGAAGCCACGTGTCTCGTGACGAGAATCTTATGTGATCATATTGACGTATCATACTTGCGTCCTGATCGTTCATTCTCAATCCCATGTGCTGGATGATTGACTCATTTCACCATCCCATTTTGTTATTCTGTGAGCATCTTAATTATTGCAAAGCAATGGGTTGTGCCATAGGAGTATTGATGGTGGTGATGATGCACCCCACACGTGTGAGATGTACAAGTGTCATTTAATGGTGTTTGTTGTGTGAATGTGATTTCTTATCTTAAGATGGAATTGATAGCAATTGACCGATACATCATACTCGTTCGTTTGATTAATTGGACTATTATTTTTTAAAACTATGTCAATAATTGTATTTAAATACTTTATATTTTTTTGCACCATCATTTGAAAGCCCAAATAAAGGAGAGTGGTGTTGGTGGAATGCTCGGCTTTAAACTTTACTCAAACTATTAAAAATATCTAAACTTAAATCCTGAAAATTAATTGGGTTATAGTTATATAGCATTAAAATTTGAAATAAAAAATCTTATAAACTTTATGGAATGTTATATGTTGGTAGTCAAGAAACATTAAGATAAGAATGTTAAAATAGATGAGTGAGACAGACTAATAAGGATAGAATTTGAAATGAATGCAATCACAACCGTTTAAGGTAATACCAATAGATGATAAGATGACGAAGACTTGATTAAGATGGATCATTTGTACACAACTAAGATTAATATCTTGTCAATGAAAAAGACTGGTATGAAACAAGTTAAAGATGTTACAAGGACAAAAGGAAGGTAAAATTAATTTGGATTGAAATAGCAAGAAAAGACATATATGTTTGTGATTTAATGACTTTTTTTTAAGGGTTTTATGGCTTTGTTGAGTTGATTATTTAATAAAGAAGAGTCATGTAGGCCAAGGCTTATTTTTAAGGATGCAAAGTTTAAAGTTGATGGAAGGGATTTTTCAGGCTTCAAACTTAAGAAACATAATCCATGGGCCGTGGTGGGTTTCATCACCTTTTGATCCTCCTATTGGTATAGGACATTTGCTCTATAGTGTGGGTTGTCCCTTACGAACTGCATGGTGCACCAGAATTGGTGGAAAGAGTCGTTAGAGAGGGATCAAAGAGACATGGGCGCAGGTTAGCAATTTCTCGAATTCATGTGGCTATTTCTTGGAAAAGCTATCGGCCACCCACATTCAAACTATAACCATGTGATAGGTATAAAGAGATAGTGGGCAAGAAAGTGGGAATGCCTGCAAAGGCTCTTCCACCTCCATTCCTTCACTCTTTCTACCAACCCATCACCATCGTAGTTATAATCTTGTCCCTCCTGCGTTCCACTTCACTCTCTCAAGAGGATGGTAGTTCAGTGTTACAAAATTCAAGCAAAATTTAGGCAAGAGAATTTTTATGTCTAAGTAGTCAATCAAGGACAAGGACGTGTACACTATAGCCATCCTGATGATAACACGTGTTGACAATAAATTTTATGAGAACCGTGAGGAAATAGGGTTGTTGGATGGTGTTCAATTATGAAATGTATGATGGGAAAGGGGATTAGTGGTTAGTTGATGTTAGGGGAAGATGGGTTTAGAAGCCATTTCTGTGGTACTAATCTCCAAGACTTACCAACTTGATAAGCTATGTACAGACTAGAGACCAGTAGTTGGGGCCTTTAACATTAAAAATACAAAAAAAAATTAGGTACCAATGGAATTCGTATGCATCCAAATGGTGCTAGGGGGTGGACATACATCAGCACTGAAAAGTGATAAGCGTCTCGCAAAAAGTGTAAGTCACTTTCGGCACTGATGTGTCGGCCCCTTGGTTCTGTTCGAACACATCAGTGCAAACTTCATTGGTATGATATTCATTCGTACATAATCCCAGCCCTAAAAAATGTGGTTGGGATTAGTAACAGAAATCAGTTTTCCTGATGTATTAGAATGACATATGGGCGTTGGCACCAGTACCGAAAAGTGACTTTTACTTTCAGGGGGTGTTTATCACTTTTCAATGCTGACGTGTTTATCCCTATGCCAAAAGCTGATTTCCGTACCTAAACTTTTTCCTAAAAAATGATTCTTATCAAGAGCTAAAATAAAAAATCAATCAACATGATATCCTTCCAAGCTTTCAAACAAGGCGGCCAGCCGGTGGTCCACTTCATTTCCTAGCTCACACTTATTACTGTAGGTGGTCCATTCTGGTAAGATGTAATATTTTTTTCTTCAATAATATTAATTATATGGACATTGTCAAAGTCTCATTCCATCCATTAATCTTTATTCTTCTTTTTATTATTATTTTTCCTCTATTTTGTTTTAGAGTTTGTTTAATCTTGTCTTATCTCTTATGTCGGTTTCCTAACAGGATCCTCTCTTGTCCACAGGTAATCTTATGATTTCAAGAGACGTACACATAACCCGAAAAAAATAAGAATCATCATCCAAAAAAGTGATTTGGGGGTATTTATAGTCTCCTGAAGCCACAAAATTACCTATGGGCACGAGAGGATCTAAATTGGATGTAAAAATGGTAGTCATTGATATGAACACAGAAAAAACAAGATGCCTTGGCTAAGGAAAGCAATTATTATGATTTCTGATTGCTGTTATTTTTACGAGTAAATAAAGTCTCTATTCATTCAAAAGGATTAATCTTGACATGATTACTTCAAACTTGTCCATGGAACCCTTGACCTCCGTACTATCAACGTGGCAATGCATAAGTTACAATTACTTAGTGTGAAACCTCAAGATTAATGGTCCTACCAATTTTAAGGGGTTGATGTCCTGCAATGCGGGGAAATATCCTGGGCTGAAATCATCTACGCCCCCCCCGGGACACTCAGGGGGGAATCAATTCACTTTTTGAGGATTTTTGATTCCCCCTGAGTGTCCCATCAGGGGGAGTGGCGTAGATGATTTCACGCCGAGATATCCTCTGCAACGTGTAGATTTATGTTGGCTCTGGAACCACCATTCCCCCCAATTGGTGGCTACAAGCTTGGTGCATTCACTTTTGTTCTGTGAGACAAAACACAAAGGTCATCCCAAAAGTGAATGGACTCCACCCCCTTGTGTCTTGCCTCATGGAGTGTCGCACAAGGGGGTGTCGCAAAGGATATTGAGTCATCTTTAAGGCATGTTTAGATTTGGAATTTTTTATGCCCTATTCCAGCTAGCAAACAGTCCTTGGTCGAGTTGCTGTCTTATCTTTTGTAGGAGTTGAAGTTGAACCAGTGATAAACTCTCTTTCTCTAAGAGAGAGAGAGAGAGCCAACACCTTGTCTAGCCAATACAAACTCTGAATCCAAAACCCCAATCAGAAGGTTTCTAGTATTTGTCTCTTCTTACTTTCTGGGTAGATTTACTTTATTTGTTGAGATGATTCAACACGTTATAAAAGTGTCTCAATTATTTTCAAATGTTTCTTCACGACTAAGAAGAGTGATTGTTATCGAACTGGGACCACATGTAAGGTAGAAAGAGTAAAAAAAATTGAAGATGAGTTCACCTTCCAAAATTACTTTGAACCATAGTTTTGAAAACCAGACCAGCCATCAAATCATTGAGGTGGAAAGTTTAGGTCCAACTGGGTTTGACCATTGGTTTACATGATCTAACCATGGTTCGCTTCACATAAGTAAAATGTAATAAAATTCAAAAAATAAAATAATTCATAACGCATTAGAAGGCTTATGACTGGGATTTTGAATTTTAGACATACCAAAAAATGTTAGAAAATACCTAAAAATAAAAACAATTCAAAGAAAGTGGTATTAGAATTTGGAAAGACACATTTTTAATTTTTTTCTTCTTAATTTGCTACGAAAATAAGAACCAGATGGTTTTATTAGAACTGGGTTCTAAAAAACCCAGTCTATTTTTGTCGGTTTTTCTAGTTATCTGCGATGTTTGGCAAATTATGGTTTTAAGCTTGTATAGAACCGTTTAGGATGCCGGTTCCAGTCAACTGGGTCTGACTTCCTGGTCCGATCTGGTTTTCAAAACTATGCTTTGAACCATATTATAAAGGGATCCTCTTATATAATTCTTGTGCAAGCAAGAACATCTATCAGACATTTATTTGAACCATCCGATTAAGAAATTAGACAAATGACTGAAGGAACCAATGAGTAGAAGGCTGATAATGATCTTACACAAGGTGTTCATGGATGTTGGCATGTTGCTTAGGGGTGTGCATGGCCGGGTTTGGCCCAAGGAACATTTGCATATCATATAAAACTGAAAATTTATATAAAAACTCTACAATTTTATAAAAATTCAAGAAAAACTATACTTTTATAAAAAATTATATAAAAACTCTATATATCTGTATAATAGTTATTGGGCCGTGGGCATTGCCATTGTGTCCTGAGGCCTTAGGCCAGGGAAGCCTGAGAATGGCCCAAACATAAGACCGGGCTTCAATTCCCCGCCCAATTCCCTATTGGGCCAATCCAGGCCAATTTTTGGGCTAGGATGGGCTGGGCTTGAATGGGCCGGGTTCAGGCTTGCCCTGCCCTATGCACAACCCTACTGTTGTCATATAAGTATTTGCAGGTACTCATGACAGCCACAATAGCATGGAGGTCTTCCATAATCACAACACCAACACAGGATGTTGGTGTATGGTGGTGGATAGCATGGGCCCCATCTAAGGCCCTCGTAACATTGTAAACGGCATACGCCAATTAGTAGGGTCTCTGGGTGTACCATTTCCTTTCTTGCATTCATCTTTGATATCTCATTAAATGACATCCCCAGCCTTGCAAAGCTTCTTCGTGAGCTTGTAAGGGCAGAACGAACCAGTGATGGCCACAATATTCTGTATCTCCTTGTATTCTCTGGTCTCGTAGTTCTTATTAGGATATAAAGATTAAGAGTATTATGGAAATAATGATATATAAAATACTGATTAGAATTGCAATTTTCGCATTAGTCTTGTAATCAGATGCCTTCTATTATTGAATGAATTCAGCATTGGACTTTTACAAAAACAAAAAATAAAAATAAAAAAACAAGGAAATGTGATTGGTAAGGGAAAACACATGGTCCAAGAAAGTCTCGACTCGTAAAACAGGACCCGGTGGGCCAAAAGGATATTGGGTCCCGGATCCTCGGACGCCATAAGCTGGGATCCCGACCCTTACTCATAGTGCTCGACACCTGAGACTACTCAGGGACTCGAGAGGATCGCAGTCCTTGACAAAGTCCCAACTAACATAGCGACACTTGAGAACCCATCCACAAGCCGTGGTACAAATCACCTAATCCCTGCAACAGGTCTGACGATTCTAGAAAAGGGGCAAGTGCACCAGAAGGAAGGCATGACGAAAAGTATGGGAGGTGAGCAGCAACGTACAAAAGCATGGTGGCTATTTATGAGCAGAAGCATGGGGCGGCAACACGCAGAGGTATGGGGTCATCGACGTATAGAGGCGGCGACACGTGGTCTTCGCCACGGATGTACCCTGGACCGAGCCTATAAATAGGGGATTCAACTCCTTGATCAGGTATGAGAAATGCATACATATCCTTTTTTTTAACAAAGAGTAGCTCCATTTTTTCCGTTCCCCTTGACCTTGCCTGACTTGACCGTCGGAGAGCCTAAAGCCAGTGAGTCGCCGGCCTTAGCTCCCTGACCTTGTGTCTCCCAGTATGTGCAGGGGCTACTTCTCAGGATGCCTTTCGTGTTGAGTGCAGAGCCATCCAAATCAATGGCCTGGGCCAAGGCGTGGATCATCTGGTGGGCGTAAGAGGGACTGCTTCCTTGTATGTCTTCAGTTGGCGCCGTTCGTGGGAAGACGTTTGGCTTTCGGCAGTATTGAAGGTCCACATGGTTAACATCAGGTCCATGGCAGCACAGCAAAACCACAGCAATGGAGTTAATGGACTAGAAGCCTCTATTTTCGATAGAGCGCACTCCGAAACTCCTAAGGTCGGCGCACTCGAGCAAAAGATCCAGGGGCTCACAATGGACATACAATTACTGATGGAGCAAAACAGAGAAATCATATTGAAACTAAGAGGCCGAAGGGAAATGCCAGAGGGTGGAAGTACGGAGCAGCCGGGGTCGCATGACCCCCCAAGTCAAGATCATGATCGAGCTGTACATGAGGAGGAGAGCGCATTGGCGTCTCGATTCCGAGGAGGTCTCGAGCAAGAAGAAGTCGCTATCCCGGGATCTTGGGAAGAAAAAATGGAGGATGTGAGGAAAGAAATGGCATCAATGAGGCAGGCGTTGAAAGGAAAAACCCCAACCACCGTAGACAAACTCATCCAGAGGGTAGATCACCCGTTCACCCTGAAGGTAATGGTCCGTTCGCTCCCCGAAAAATTCAAGCCACCTCAGATGGAGATGTTCGACGGGAGCAAAGACCCGCTGGACCACCTGGAGACCTACAAGACACATATAAGTCTCCAGGCGGCCCTCGATGAGATAATGTGCCGGGCGTTTCCAACGACAATTAAGGGACCTGCCAGAGTCTAGTTTGGCCGGCTGAAACCAGAAAGCGTCTCTAACTTCACAGAGTTAAGTCGACAATTCGTGGGCTACTTTATCGGCGGCCAGTGATACCTTAAGCCTGCAACCCACCTCCTGAACATCAAACAGAGCACGGGGGAGTCGCTGCAGGACTATATGGCATAATTTAACAAAGAAGCCCTGCAAGTTGACGACGCGAACAAAAGGATGATCGTGGCGGCCCTAATGGCAGGACTAACACTGTCCAAACTTTTGTTCTCTCTGTCCAAAAATCCCCCGACTCGAATGGCTGACCTTATGATAAAAGCGTAACAACACATGAGTGTGAAAAATACCCTCAATGCTAGACGAGAACGAGATGCCGGGTCCAACCCTCAGCACGATAGGAAGAAGAGAGAACCTCAGCAGGGACCCCGAGAGGAAAAAGGGTCCCAGGCTAGGGACGGGGGTGCCATTCGCAGAACAGGTCAACGAGCTCACCTTCCCCCAAGTAGGTTCCAGAACTATACACCCCTCAATGCGGCCTTGGAAAAAGTGTTTATGCACATTAAAGATGACCCGAGCATTAAATGGCCCGATAAAATCCGTGCCTCACCCAAAAAGTGGAGCCGTAATAGGTACTGCCGATTCCACCGAGATCACAGACATGACACCAATGACTGCTTCGACCTAAAGGAGCAGATCGAGGCCCTGATTCAAAGAGGCCGCTTGCAGAGGTTTGTCGCCGAGAGGCAGCAACCCCGACAAGGGAGAGTTAGCCAAAACCCCTCGACTCGAGAGGAAAGAAGGCCCGGTGGACCTGTAGGAGAAATAAGAGTGATAACTGGAGGCTTCGCGGGAGGAGGTGAATCCAGTTCAACTAGAAAGTCGCATTTGAGGCAGATCCGTGTAGAAAAAGATTTACAGCTTATGACAATAGAAAGGCCCAGGAAGAAGCATAAGTCAGGATGCCCACCCATCACTTTTTCGGCGGAGGACGCTCGAGGGGTAGGCCAACCTCATGATGACCCTTTGGTGGTAACACTAGTCATTTCAAATTACCTCACGTGTCGTATCCTCATCAACAATGGGAGCTCAGCTGATATCCTCTACCTTCTAAACTTTGACCAGATGGAGATCGGACGAGACAAGCTCAAGCCCATCCAGACACCCTTGGTAGGATTTACCGGTGACTGGTTACTACCATTAGGAACGATTTGTTTGCCCATCGCCGCTGGCATGGGAGAATGCCAGGCGACCTAGGCAATAGACTTCCTTGTTGTAGATTGCCCATCAGCGTGCAACGCGATACTCGGGAGGCCCGGATTAAACCAATTCAAGGCAATCACATCAACATGCCATCTATTAGTGTGCTTTCCGATGGAGAAAGGGATCGGGAAGGTCAGGGGTGATCAAGTGATAGCCAGGGAGTGTTATATGGCATCGCTCAAGGGGGAGCCGTCAAGCTCTAAGGAAAACATGTCAATCGAAGGCTTAGAGGTCTGGGATGAGAAAACCCGAATGGCGATAGAACCCAAGGGAGACTTGGAAGACATCATCCTTGACGCCAGCATACCAGACCGAACCACCAGATAGGGGCCAACCTGCCAAATGAATACAAAGTACAGTTGAGGGATTTCCTTAT
>JAOXJP010158844.1:0-12944 GCA_025762735.1 Platanus orientalis
TGGGTGTAGTATGTCATATAAAAAAATAGACTGAACAATACTCATTTTATATAATTTTTTGAATTTTCTTTAATTATTTTTATTTTTTTGATAAAATAAGTAAATAAATGTATTTTTTTCTAAAAAAAATTATTATTTTTTCCATGAATGTGTAGATCTATCACAAATGTATAACATATAAAAAATCTACAAGGATTAAAGAAGAAATAAAGAGATTACCGAAGTTTTTAATGAGATTTTGGGGGTTTCGAGTTCGATACTTCAGTTCGACTTAAATCAAGCTTTTCAATCGAAATGGATTCAAGTGGAGTTCTAGATATTGCTTAAGGAAGCTAAATCTACCAAGAAACAACATAAAAAAGGAATTTTGGGTGATTTTTTATGGTTGCAACATGGTAGGGGGTTTTCACTATAAGACACGATACACCTTGTATCGCATCTCCCCTCGTTTTAAGGAATTTTGGGTGATTTTTTATGGCTCTTCCATAGAACTTTTATATACGGAATCACCTTTGAACATAACACTTGTTCTTTCCTGTCTAGACTTTGACCAGTTGCTCATCATAAGATAAGTCTTCCTTGACTTGAAGTGGTTCAAACTCTAACACATGAGATGGATTGTGCATGTACTTCCTCAATATAGATATATGAAACACATTGTGGACATGTCATAAATCCGGCAGCAAAGTCAGTTCATAAGAAACATCACCCATCATCCTCAGAATCTCAAATGGTCCAATAAATCTGGGACTTAATTTTCCTTCCTTTCTGAACCTTATAATACCCTTTGATGGTGATACTTTTAGAAATATATGTTCCCTAATCTAAAATTCAAGTCCCCTTTTTCTTTGATCTAGATAAATCTTTTGCGTGCTTTGTGCAACAAGCAGTCTTTCATGATTCACTCTGATCTTTTCAGTTGTCACCTAAACCAATTTGGGTCGAAGTAACCTTTCACCAACTTCTTCCCAACATTATGGGTGTTCTGCACTTTCTCCCATACAAAGCTTCAAATTGTGCCATTTATATGTTAGTTTGGTAATTGTTGTTGTAAGAAAATTCGATCAATGGTAAATGATCATTCCAATTTTCTTTTAGATCAATCACGCAAGCTCTCAACATGTCCTTCAAAGTTTGTATGATCTTTTCTGACTGTCCATCTAACTGTGGATGGAAATCCATACTAAAATTCAAGTTGGTTCCCATAGCTTGCTATAAGCCATTACAAAATCTTGAAGTGAATTGCGGATCACAATCTGAACTATTCCAACCGGAATACCATATAGTTTCAGAATTTCATCTATGTACAACTTAGCCGGTTTATCAAGTGAGTAGTTTACCTGAATGGGTAAAAAATGAATGGACTTAGTTGGTCCATAAAAACCTAAATATAATCAAATCCCTTCTTGGTCTTCGGTAGTCCACTAACAAAGTCCATAGATATATGTTTTCACTTCCATTCAAGAATTTCCAATGGCTATACTAATCTTGCTGGCTTCTCATGTTGAGTTTTCATAAGCTAACAAGTTAAACACTTTAATACAAAATTTACAATTTTTCCCTTCATGTTATTCCATCAATAATACTCATTTAGGTCTTTGTATATCTTTGTACTAGCTAGATGAACTGAATATGCTATTCTATATGCCCCTTTCATGATTTCTCTTTTAAGTTCGGGGTCATTAGGCATACATAATCCATTACCATACCATAAGAAATCATCTCGTTTAATTGCTAAGTCTATTTTTTGTCCTTTCTTATACCTCTTCAATAATCATCTAAATCTGGGGATCCAAACTCTAAGCTATGTTGATCTTGTCATTCAACATAGGTTGTACTCTAAGGTGTGCCATAATACATGCCAAATCATTGAAAAATTCCGAACTTAATGCATCAACAACCATATTGGTCTTTCTAGATGATAAAGGATAGTACAGTCATAATCCTTAATCAACTCAAGCCATCTTCTCTGCCTTAAATTCAAATCTTTCTATGAAAACTAATATTCAAACTTTTGTGATCTGTATAAATCTCATAAGGTTCTTCATACAAGTAAGGTATCCATATTTTCAATACAAAACAACCGCAACTAATTCCAAAGCATGTATTAGGTAATTCTGCTCATAAGGCTTAAGCTGTTTAGACATATAGGCAATAACCTTCCCTTCTTGCATCAAAACAAAATCCAAGCCTTTTCAGGATGCATTACTATATATCACATACTTTTCTCCTGTGTTAGACGGTAATGTAAAGACCGGTGCAGAAACCAAGGGATCCCTTACATGCCTCATTCCAATCAAACTTAGCATTCTTTTGCATTAACTTAGTCAATGGTCTAGCTATGCTAGAAAAGTCCTTTAATGAATCTCCTATAGTAACTAGCCAATCCTAAAAGGTTACGAATTTCAGTCACATTCGTAGGTCTTGGCCAATTAACCACTGCCTTGATCTTTTTGGGATCTACATAAATTTCATCTTTTGAGATTACATGTCCCAAGAAATGCACCTTGTCTAGCCAAACTCACACTTGTTGAATTTGGTATAAAGCTTGCGGTTTCTCAAAGTCTACAATGTAACCTTCTGATGCTCTTCATGATCTTATGAACTCTTTGAATAGACCAAGATATCATCAATAGGTACAATGATAAACTGATCTAGGTAAGGACTAAATACTCCATTCATAAGATCCATAAATGTTGCAGGTGCATTTGTTAGTTCAAAAGACATGACTAGGAACTCATAATGTCCATACTTGGTACAAAAGGCAGTCTTGAGAATATCATCATTCTTAATCCGAA
Organism: Platanus orientalis; assembly: GCA_025762735.1. Taxonomy (NCBI): domain Eukaryota; kingdom Viridiplantae; phylum Streptophyta; class Magnoliopsida; order Proteales; family Platanaceae; genus Platanus; species Platanus orientalis. The sequence continues at coordinate 2,799 of JAOXJP010158844.1, forward strand.
GTTGATGGTATTCAAATCTAAGGTCAATCTTAAAAAAGACATTGGCACCCTATAGTTGATCAAAAAAATCATCTATCCTTGGCAAATGAATACTTGTTCTTCACTATTACTTTGTTCAACTGCCTATAATCAATGCACAATCTCATAGTTCTATCATTCTTCTTCACAAACAAAATAGGTGCACCCTAAGATGAAACACTAGGGTGGATGAATCCTCTATCTATCAAATCCTGCAATGCACCTTAAGCTCTTTCAATTTAGCTTGTGCCATAGATATAGGCTTAGTGCCATCCACTAACTCAATTGCAAAATTAATCTCCCTGTCTAGAGGTAAGTCGCGAAGATCATCAGGAAACACATTGTTGAAATCTTTAACAATATATATGTTTCTAATCTACACTCCATCCTTTTGATCATCTATAATGTAAGCTAGGTACCCTAGCCCACCTTTCGGAAATAACCTTCATGCTCACAGGCATAAATAATCTTTGAAAAACTCCGTATTCCCTTAAATACAACCTTAGATTGATTAGAGATACTAATGGTTACCTCCTTGCTATAACAATCCACCTTAACATAGTGAGTGTCTAACCAATCCATGCCTAGAATGACATCAAAGTCCTATAGGATCAATAGAATCAAGTCTACTAACAACTCAACTTTCTCAATCCTAACTACACATGACTTGTATACTTGCTTAGCAATCATAATCTTGCTAAGCAGAGTGGATATAACTAGATCATACTCTAATGGTTTTGGTATAACATCAATAAGCGTCACAAGTCTGGTAGACATAAATGAGTGTGTAGATTCAGGATCAACAAGTACTCTAAGATCGTGTGAAAATAAATAAAGAATACTTGTCACCACAGTGTTGGACGCCTCCACATCCTTTTCAGTAACCACATAAACTCGCCCTTGTATCTTCAATCTTAGCATCGTCATTAGCCTTTCTGAATGTATCTTGAATATGGTGCTTTTTTCTCTAGTTTTGAACATACTATGGCCCTTCACATTCCCTTTCCACAACCATGGCGGTCTCAACAACATCAACAAATGTGCTCAATCGTAGAACGATCATGCGTGCACGAATATTAAAGTGTAGTCCCCTCTAGAATTTCATAACTTTTCACTCATCATCTCCAGATATGTGAGGAGAAAACCTAGCTAGCTTAATGAACTTGGCCTTATACTGTAAGACTGTCCTACTCCCTTGTATGAGTTCTATGAACTCCATCTCTTTTCGATCGTGAACACCACGTAGAAAGTAATAATTATAGAAAGCCTTGAGGAAAATTCTCCAAGTGAGTGGTTCGCCTTCCTCTAATGGTAGGGTCTCTCTAGTGGCTCTCCACTAGTGTTCAACTTCTTCCTTTAGCATAAAGATTGCAAAAGAGGCATTCTGAACCTTAGTGTAACCAATCACATCAAATATTATTTCTAACTGCATCTGCCATGCTTTTGCTTTTGATGGATCCGAAGAACCTTTAATTCAACTGGCCTCATCCTCCTGAACTTCTCTAAAGTGCTAGTCTAATGCTCAACATTCTTGTCTCTAGCAATCACATGGAACTGCACTACATTACCTAACTCCCTGATAGCGCTAAACGCTCCATTTTGGTCCTCAACTTCAGCTTAATCAACAAAAATGGGAGACCTATAGGATAACATCTTTTCCTAAAAATAATTAAGTAAACTTAATGTTAGACTTCTAAAAATAATCAAATCATCCTCAAACATGTCAGATTTTATCAAAACCAGATCATATCATATCATATCATCCCAAATTCTAGTGTATTTCTAAGATTTCATTCTAGTGTTTTAATATTCTTTTCCTATGGTTTCTAATTCTGACTGTTTTTAAACCTTAAGTGTCTGTTTTCTGAATCTAAAATTAGAGTTCCCTTAGATAGTCTATATAACCTCAAACTTAGAGCTCTTAAAATACTGATTTGTTTACTAAATCTTTAAAACCTTGTACTCTGATATCAACTCTGTCGTGCCCAGAAACCTATACCAGTAATGCCATGAATTTCGGCACATGACATTACATCATTCATTCAAATCCTGTATATTACTTATAAAATTTTTGCCTTTTCTTTTCAATCATATGAAGGGGAATTTCATATTAACACAACTATTCACATTTTCATAAATTTGATCCGTATAAAAATCCCATATCCTATAAACCATAGTCCTAAGAAATAATCCATAAATATAGTTTGACATTTCCAATAAAATGAACCAATAGTCTGACATAAACTAAACCATCAACTGAAAATCAAATAATAAATCTAAATACTGAAATCCACTAACTTACTACATCCCTTGAATTAAAACCGAACTGAAAATAATGTCAGGTTTGAAATAACTGATCATTCAAAAACCATAATGAAAATGCTTTATAACTTTGCAAAATAGAATCAATAGGGTTCTAAGAACCTAAAGAGTGAAAACAAAACAATAGCTTGATTGTGTTCTTATAAAACAATTTCTTCTTTCAAAAATCATGTGCTAAAAACTTTAGGTAAATTAAAACCAATGAAAAACGATTCAAAACAATGGAATAATAGAGATCTATGAACCTAAGAATGAAAGCAAAGATAGTTTACATGTGTTCTTACCTCTTCTTGTGCAAAATCATTATTTAGTTTTCGTTTTTTAGAAAAATCTCAAAACCTTTACAAAACCTAGCTTTTTCTCTTCTTTTATCTTATTCTTGCTCTTAGTCTTTTTTCTAGGGTTTTTAGGTCTCTTTAGGTCAGAACAAATCAATTTATAGACCCTCAAGAGGTCCCACATGCTTTTAAAAACCTAAAAGAAGGGAAGTCACATTTGTGACTTTCCTGTTTTGATTTGGAATGAAGCGATCGGTCGGTCATACCCCTGATCAATCGGGCCTCCCTATTAGATCAGTCGGGGTCCTCTCGATCGATCGGGCCGGAGCCCAATAATTTTTGTATTTTTTTCCTGTTCTGACCCTTACCCACTAATTTGCTTGCATCATTTTCGTTTGGGGTCCATTTCGCTCACCGTTTGTTTCATTGAACTCTAGACTTCCATGCCTATCCAATGGCATGAATTTTGTTCATAGATTTTTCCTACATTTTCGTTGGTATCTCTATAAAGTTGTGCCAATTTACAGATCAGTACATGTACATTTAAATAGTTCTAAGTGTGTACAGAACATATATATTATGTGTGTACAGTATAAATATGACACATGTGCAAGATATGTGCGAACATGTGTAGGGTGCTACAGCTCACCTTACCGGTTCAATGACCAGTCTAGTTCTCAAAATTATTTTCTAATCTATGAATATTAAGTTTTTAATTGAAGAGAGGATCCTTGTCACCGTTGGATGAGAGAGAGAGATCCAGTTGATTAATATGCTAGATTTAGTAAGAAACTTTATTCGGAAGGAAAGTCGTAGAAGAATATTTTATTTATTATTTGAATTTTATTGAGTTTTATTAGAAACAAATTTAAAATTTAAGTTTAGTGCTTGAATACAAAATAGTTTCAAAATTATATCCTCGAACAAATATTTTATTTTCTAGGTTCTTCTTGGCAAGTTATTAATACTAAATTGTAAGATGGTTTGGTGGTAAAAGGGTGCATTAGGCACTTCCCTACTCCCGCTCAATAGAAGATTTGGTTTCAATTGTGTAGAAGGGAAAAAAGAGGATTTTATTCCCTCCACAAGTTTTTTTTTTTGATAAACCCTACACAAGCTTCAATAGCATTTTTCTGCTGAATCAATTAGTACAATACACTTTGTAGAGATTGGGTTGAATAGTTACAACACTACCTTTGTGCCTATTGAAGCTTCGATAGTGGGTCCGAAATCAATTAAAAGGAACACTATACATTTTCTGAACCTAAGTATCCTTTTTCCGGGGATTGTTATCTAAAGCCTAAAAGGTCTAGAAAAATCATACGGTGACTTGGTTCTTATGTAAAAATTAACAATCCAATTATATTGCACCATGATGTCCCGAAAAGACTAAAACATCTATTTAAGCGGTTTCCCCTTTTAGTCATAGTCACATCATCATTACAAGAAATGATGACTGCTTTACCTCAAATTCTACAACTGAATTTAGAAATGGAAGCGGGGAATGCCTTTGTAACAGGCAGCTAATGGTAATTTCACTTCTATTATTATTTTTGTGAGTATTTAAAGAATGGATCTTGAGAAAGATGGACAGTGCATTAACACAAAACTATCCAACAGTAGTGGCCTGAGGAATTGTTCATTTAAAGAATAAACAATTTCCATGGGTTAAAAAATTTGTTAAGATGCAATGTTATAACTTTCATAGAAATTGAGGGGAATTTAATATATCTATTGCACATTAATGGTCAGGTCACTTATTGGAAATAATTTTGATGGGCCTTTGCCAGATGGAATTTCTGAGTTGGTAAGACTTGAGAAGCTGTAAGTACAACCCTTTTCATAGTTATCATCCAAATTAAGGATGGAAACTATTTTCATCACATTGTATCCAGTGGTTTCTGATATGTTCTTTTCTTTTCTTTTCGGTGGTATAGGTGGGTAAGTGATTTAAGAAGCAACACGGGTTTCTCCTTCAAACCATTGTCAAATTTGACATATATGAAATCATTGTAAGGGGTCAAATTCATATTTCAAATAGTTATTCTATCTAACAAGGACACTGCATTTAAATGTTGAGTTATGTTTCAATGCTGTTGTCTCCCCGATAAACATGACTCTCATTAGTCAAATTTTCTTGATTTATGGTGTTTCTAGTGTAGAATTATTTGAACCAAAACTGCTTCATAATACATTTTTCTCTTAATACGTTTTCATAGATACATATCTTTTGTATATTCTATTTGGCAATTTTATTGTTTTTGAATTATTATGTAGTATTCTGTGTATAATAAAGGGGTCAATAATATGGCACGCACAACTGCTGGAAAAAACCACATTGAATATTTCAAGTGGTGGTAGTATGAATATGAGATCCACTGATAGACTTAGGCTAATACATGTGATTGGACTAGTTTTTATATTATTTGTAACATCCTACAATCTATGAACCCTACATGAGTGAGAAAACACAATGGATTGTGCTTGTTTGTCTAACACTATCTAGTATGCATTCGTGACAAGTGACTCACAAATGTGTATGTGGAACTGATATTTTGAATTGGAGGAAGCTAGCTAAATTATAATTATGGACTCTTGCATTTGGCTGGGTATTCTTGCCTATTCACATGTAGATTATTTTATATTTCTATTATACAAGAAACTTAAATTAGTCTATGTAAGATGGAAAATACTTTTATGTGGAACATGGGGCAGTAGATTATATTGACGTTGTCCATGCTAGGTATTACTGAATTACGTGAACTAATGTTGAGGACTGTCATTTGGAATCTTAGTAGTTAAATAACTCATTTTAGTTAATTATTATGTTACATGAGTTCAATTGCAAAATAAAAATAGAAAACTAACTAAATTTAAGTACTCAATCTGAACTTAAATATTTATGCAAAAAGGAATTTATTTGTTGGATTTTTTTAAGCAAACTTATAACATGATTTTGAATTATTCTTATTATTGTTGTTGTTATTAGTATTATTGTTGTTGTTGTTATTGTAATTGTTATTATTATTATTTTTATAGTGTATAATCATTTGATAAAAATCATTAAGTTGTAATTCTAGTACAATTAATGAGAATTATTTTAATCTTAATTTTTTAGGAGGAATTTAAGAATTGAGGAACTCCTAGGAAAAAAAATGACATACTTCATAAAATCATATTTTCCACATTGGTGAGAATTTTATTTTATAGAAAATTTTATATTTATAAATAATTAGGAAAGCCCAACTCCTTAACCCTGTAGAAACCATTAGGGCTAAAGTCTGTGGCAACAGGGAGTCAATTAGTAATAGCAGACGTAATTTCTATATTTAAGAGATTGTTATGTTCGAGAGAATATAATTGGTTATCATCAAGGCATTAAGAAGTATTCAAATGATTTAGGTTTCCTATGCTGCTCCCCCCCCCCCCCCACAATGTTACGTGATCTGAAATCGATTATTGTTCTACGTCTTCTTTTGTGGACTGAGTTGACGGATTCTAAACTTCAGTCTGCCTCTTTTTATTACAAGAAAGAATTTGATACTTGATGTAGCATGTATGTAGGTTAGTGGGTGTGTGCTCAAGAGATAGGAATAAAATTGACCAAGTAAAGAAGAAAAATAAACAAGATTCCTACTTACAAGTCCACATGCTAATTCAAGTGATTTTAAGTCAAGTTTGATATAGCAAAATTATGCTCTAGTAATATGAGATGAATATCCACTAATTTAGAGATCAACAAAGTGTTAGGTTGCTGTCCCAAAGGTGTTGATGGTGTAAAATAGAGAATGTAAAGTGTTCAAGTCAAATAATAATAGTGAAGGAAACTAATAAGGATTATCCAATAACTGTATGGAATACTGAGGGCAAGGTTTATTCATGATTACAATGCTGTAACAAGGTTAAACTAGGGGAAAATAGTTTCAGCACATTATATCATCAGCTGTAAGCAAGGGAAAAACTAACCAGTAAAACCCACCACTTGTAGGAATTCGTATAGGTGTTAAAACAGTAAACTTAGAGCTTATCTTGATGGTAGAATCACTCTATGTTATCTTAAGATGATTAAGCAACATAAACCCATAGCCATCATAGTCAAACATTGAAGTTTGAAGAAGGAAGAGAGGTATGACCAGATCCTGATGCTACCGCCAGCCCTAAACTGTTCCAATCAATAACTTTGATCTCACAGAAGTTTAGACAGTGAGGTTTACACCTTTAGTGTTGCCCAAGACTTGTTATAACCCTATATAAAACTCATGAATAGATTCCTAATATATAGAAGATAGATTCAAATCTCCCACAATAGCCTTTTTCCTTGTTTTAACACCTGCAACATATGAAAATAGGTGGGACCCTAAAAAAAAAACTGTTGACAATGCACGGGAAGGGGTGTGAGAGGATTGTCTAGGTGTCCTTTACATTCCCACAAGAGGGCTTTGATCGATTCCTTGTAGTTATGGAACGGTAGCCGAACTCGTGAAAATGGTTTCCAGGTGCTGTTCATGCCTATTGCTTGTGTAACTTCACAAAATCATATAAAAACATCAAAGCATAGATGGAGATTGCTACAATAGGGATTGTCTGCCCTTGGAAAGTCTTCTTTGAGTGTTGGGTGGATCAAAACCTCAAGGAGTAATCACTGGACTAACTTCTTGTTCGGTAATTTTAGAAAAATTAGAAAATATAAGATCAAAAACAATAATAAAGAAGAAGAATAAGAAGAATGGAGAAGAAACCTTTTAATCAAGGGGAAGGGAGTGGCCTCCACTATTAGCGTTAAACTAGCTGGAGACCTAGACCCAGTCTAGGGTTTTGGGCTTCTTTAACCTGCGTAAAAGAGGAAGTAGAAGACTTTAAAACGTGAATCAATTTCAATATTATTGCATAATTCTTTGGTTGGTCGTGGGCTCTATAAATAGAGTCCCACGGTTAAGCAACTACATGGAAATAGAAACTAACAAACCCCCCCTCTAATACTCTTATGACTAAAATAACCCCCTATTATAATTATTAATGAAAATACTCCTAAATATCCCTAAAGACTAAAAGTACCCTCACCAACATGTGTCCTCCTCCAACAAGAGATACTAAATAATGTAAAAAGAATAAAAACAATTAGACTAGATATAAACTAATACTCTCAATGGATCAAGGTTCCTCTCATGGTAATGATGTCCACATCAATACCCTAGTACCTGCAGCATGTCCACATCAATACCCTAGTACCTGCAGCTTCTACCCATAGACAAAGCCTTAATCAGTCCATTCTTGCCGCTGACCATTGAAACCCGCTATCACTTGCACTATTTTAGGAATTTTCCTGCACAAAAGACAACAATAGGAATTATTCTAAACCTCACCTTTTTCTACATCCTTTGCCTCTCTCTAACTTTTTGTCTATGAGACATATGGAGTGGGAACATATAGAATCTATTACATTTAATTGATTGAATCCCAAATATAGAAGAAGATCAAACAGTATGGTGTGGCACCTCCTCAGGTACCTTCTCTATTCACTTTGCATGAGATTTGATTCGTACTAAATCATTAACGGTCACTAGGCATCCAATTCTATGGTTCAACAGTCATACTCTTAAGCATAGTTTCATCACATGGCACATACTTACTTGCAATCTTCCTACCCAAAGTTAGTTGATTTAGTGTTTGATGTCCCTATAAGTGGTTAGATGAGAGAGAGAAGAGGAAAAGAAGAGGAAAAAAGAGAATAGTAATAGAGGCGGAAAACTTATGTTATTCATGAATTCTCATACGTGGGTATTTATATTAAACCCTTATTGATACACCATACTTATGATATACTATTTGTACGAGTATATAATACCCTTAAGATACACAACACTCCCCCTCAAGCTGAGGAATAGATATCTATCATTCCTAGCTTGTTGATACATGGCATAAATTGTGCTCCTCTAAGTCCTTTAGTAAACACGTCTGCAATTTGATCTCTGGTTTGTATATATGGAATACATAAGTTGCCTTTCTTGATGTGATCATTAGTAAAATTCCTGTCAACTTCTACATGTTTAGTCCTCTCATGCTGTACTGGATCATGGACAATATTTATTATTGCCTTATTATCATAGTAGATGATCATAGATCCTTGTATTGGGAATCCAACTTAAGATAGTAACAATTTCAGCCATAAGGATTCACAAATCCCGTGAGCCATTGATTTAAACTAAGCCTCTGCACTAGAACTTGCAACCATAGACTGCTTCTTACTTCTCAAAGTCACCAAATTTCCTCCCACAAATGAACAATAACTTGAAGTAGACTTACGATCTATCAGTGAGATTGCCCAATCTACATTAGTATATACTTCAATCGGAGAGTGACCATGTTTCTTGTATAGAATACCATTTCCTAGATAGCCTTCTAGGTATTTAAGAACTCGATATGCAGCTTCCAAGTGATCATTAGTGGGAGCATGCATAAATTGATTGATTACACTCACTGCATAAGTAATGTCAGGACGGGTTAAGGATAAATAGATGAGACATCCTACCAGTCTTTGATATCTGCCAGCATCAATCAATCTTTCACTGTCATCTTCTTTCAATCTATGACTTGCCTCTATAGGAGTTAAACACAGTTTGGAACCAATCATTCCTGCTTCTTTCAATAAGTCCATCACATACTTTTGTTGAGACAGAAAGATGCCTTGTACTGATCTAGCAACTTTTATCTTAAGGGAGTATCTTAAGGAACCCAGATCCTTGATTTCAAATTCCCTAGCTAATCCCCTCTTTAGTTGTATGATTTCTTCTTCATCATTCCCTGTGACCACTACATCATCAACATACACGATTAAGGTAGTTATCTTGGGGCCATTATGCTTGGTAAAAAGAGTATGATCCGCCTAGGCTTGCTTATACCTTGTATTAATCATGGTAGCTCGAAATCTTTCAAACCAAGCATGAGGTGATTGCTTCAGACCATATAAGGCGTTCTTCAACTTACACACTTTTTCTTTAGCACTTGACACATGAAAGCCTGGTGGTGTATCCATGTAAACTTCCTTCTCTAAGTCCCCATGTAGGAAAGCATTCTTGATATCAAATTGTAGGAGGGGTCACCCCTGATTCGCTGCTAGTGATATAAGCACTCTTACAGAGTTCATCTTTGCAACTGGTGCAAAGGTTTCTTGGTAGTCAATACCATATGACTGAGTGTATCCTTTGGCGACCAACCTTGCTTTATATCTCTCCATAGAATGATCATATTTGTATTTCACTGTGAACACCCACCTATAACCAAGAAATTTATTTTCCTTAGGAAGATCAACTATCTCCCATGTTTTGCTTCTTTCCAGAGCTTTCATCTCTTCTTCCATTGCATTTCTCCATTATGGTTGCTTCATAGCCTCAAATACGTTGTAAGGAACAGTAATGGAGGACACTGCAAAGGAGAACTTGTGAAAGTGTGGTGATAGTGCCTGGTACGATACAAAATTGGAAATTGGGTGTTGGGTACATGATCTCACCCCTTTTCTAAGGGCGATCGG
>JAOXJP010158865.1:0-26975 GCA_025762735.1 Platanus orientalis
GCAGCTTGAGGGGGACAGAGCTGGGGCCGTTGTGCTACAAGCGTCTCTGGACGAGATGAAGACTAGGTGGGAGGCGGAGAAGGAGAAAGTTTCCAGGGAAGCAGTCATGGCATATATGGAATCCGAGGCTTTCAATGACGAGACACGGAGTTCTTCATCAGTGGTTTTGAGGTCTTGTGCCGTCAGGCTCTACGGGCTTATCTTGATCTCGATATTTCCATGTTTAGAGCCATGTGGAGTCGGACTCTGTGGAGTCGGACTTTGTGGCGCCCGAGCCAACGAAGGAGGTCGACGCGACCTCATGAAGACGGTTTTTTCTTTTAATTTTTTGTATGGACCAGGAGTCATTTCTTCTTCTTTTCTTATACTCTTGACAATTACTTTAATGAATTTCTCTTTTGATTAGTGACGATATCATTTTGTAGATCGCTCATTTCCTTAAGTTGTTTGTTTTGCTTGAACATTTTCTTAGGACGCTTAACATGTACACCAAAGGTTATTTTTCTGGAGTCCATCTTTGTAATAGGCTGAGTGTTGTTTTACTAGACTTAGTCCATTTTTTCGACACTGCTTGAGACTTTAATTGTCCCTTTATGGCGGTCCTCAGTTGGTAACTGACATCGAACTTGCCCAGCTCTATCGCCCACTTCACCATCCTATCGGACACTTCTGGTTTCTGTAGCACTGCTCTCAAAGGTTGGTTTGTTAATACTATTATTAAATGGGCCTGGAAATAAGGCCTGAGCCTCCTTGCTCTTGTTATGAGTGCAAATGCCATTTCTCCATGGGTGGATATCTCAACTATGCTCCGTGGAGAGCTCTGCTTACGTAGTACACCGGGATCTGATTGTGCTCATCTTTGAGTAAGACCGAGCTTATTGCCACCTCAAAACTATCAAATATAAATATAGGTATTCACTTTGAGTCGTACGATCGAGGGTCGGTAAGTGCGCCAAGTGTCCCTTGAGGTCTTGAAACGATTGGTCGGCCTCCTCTATTCATCGACCTTGAGATGAACCGATTGAGGGCCGTAACTCTTCCTGCTAACCGGTGCACTTCTTTCGTGGTCTGCGGCGCCTTCATACTCAAGATAACCCCAACTTTCTCGGGGTTGGCCTCAATTCCCCTGTGAGAAACCATGAACCTAAGGAATTTACCTATCGACACCCCAAAGGCACATTTAGCAGCATTGAGTTTCATCCGGAAATTTTCTTCAAGTTCCAAGAGTTTCTTCCAGCTCATCTATGTGCTTTTCGGCTTTCATGGTTTTCACCAACAGATTGTCTACATAAACTTCAACATTTCTCCCAATCTGTGCTTCAGACACTTTATTCACCAGTCTTTGATAGGTGGCTCTCGCATTTTTTAACCCTAATGGCATAACCTCATAGCAATAAGTGCCTCGGTCGGTGACGAAGGCCGTCTTTTCTTGATCTGTTTTTTCCATCTGTATCTGGTTATAGTTGAAAAACGCGTCCATGAAATTGAGTAGGATATGCCCAGAGGTCGAGTCGACCAACACGTTTATTCTTGAAAGTGGGAAGTTGTCCTTAGGGCAAGCTTTCTTGAGGTCCGTGAAGCCCACACACGTCCTCCACTTACTGTTGCTTTTCTTGACTAACACCACGTTAGCAATCTAATCGGGATAGGAGACCTCCTGTATGAACCTTGCTTTTAACAATTTGTCAACTTCTTTGGCAATGACCTAGTTTCTCTCGGCGCTAAAGGTTCTCTTCTTCTGTCTGATCGGTCTTGTTGAAGGGCCGACACTCAGCCTATGTGTGATCACCTTGGGGTCGATCCTAGCATGTCTGCATGCGTCCAAGCGAAGCTGTCCCTGTAGACCATTAGGAGTCTTTGTAAGCGGAGCTTTAGTTCTTTCGAGAGTGCCTTCCCGACATGGACAACTTGTTTGGGCCTCTTAGGATTGATGTTGAGCTCCTCTAGATCCTCCGCGGGCCTGGTCTGTTTCGACTGAACGTCATCTCTATCTTTCATGTCATCGATGATGTGGGTCTTCTTTGATTCTTTCCCGTTCAAGGATGCTATATAACACTCTTGGGCAGCTGTCTGATTACCTCTGACCTCTCCGACCCCCTGCTCGGTCGGGAAGCGCATTAACAAGTGGTAGGTAGAAGTAATAGCCTTCATTTTGTTAAGCATCGGTCGGCTGATGATGACGTATGCCGATGGACAATTGATGACCAAGAAGTCAATTGCCTTTGTTACTTGGCGAGGACTAACCCTGGCCATTACTGGGAGTGTGATGACTCCAACAGGATACAATTTGTCTCTGGTGGACCCCACCAGAGGCGCCACTGTTGGTCGGAGTTGGTCTCTTCCAATTCCCATTTGCTTGAAAGCGGACAATAGGGTATCGGCTGAACTGCCGTTGTCTATCAGTAACCTCCTAGTTCGATGTTTCGCTATGATCAACGTGATCACGAGGGTGTCATCATGAGGGTGCTGTACTCGGGAATCTTACTCTGTGAAGGTGATATCCTCTTGACAAGTCTGAGGGTACTTCCAAGGTCTGTCAGTCGAATAGACCTCCCCTTGCGAAGTTCTCATCGCACGTGAGTGTGCCTTTTGAGCTGATTTTGACTCACCACCTCCTGTAGATTCTTCGACAATGACTTTTATCTCTTGTAGCGACTCAGATTCAAGATTCTTTTGACTCGGCGGCTCCTCTTCTGCACTCGGTGAGGTTTGGGGACGACCTGTTATGAAACGCCTCAGCATGCCTTGTTGGATGAATGCTTCTATCTAATCTTTTAGGTCTACGCAATCCTCTGTATTATGGCTGTGGTCGCGATGAAATCGACAATACTTCCTTTGGGATCTCTTCTCCAAAGGGGTCTTAAGCTTCTCGGGCCATTTTAAGGACAGGTCATCTCGGACACGCATAAAGACCTGTTCAAGGGGTGAATTGAGCGGAGTGTAAACCTGGGCTCGCCAAGCGAGTACACGTGCCTCCTTTGGTCTCACCACTTGGTCTGCATTTTACCTGGTTCTTGCTTCGCCTTCCACGGCTCTCGGTCGCTCATCCTTTTTTCTATTCGACATCTCTCTAAGTTCATTTCCCTGGTCTCTCCTTGCCGTGATTGCATCCTTGACGTTTATGTGTTCCTGGGCCCGAAACATCAACTTGGCCATGTTGCTTGACGGGGATTTGGAAAGAGAATAAGAAATTCTTGGGTAGCAACCCACCCATGAAGGCGGTAAGCACCACCTTCTTATCGGTGTCGTCTACCTGCATCACTTCTTGGTTGAAGCGGGAGATGTAGTTTCTCAACGAGTCTCCCTTCGACTGTTTAAGATTGAGTAGATAGGTAGCAGGTCTACGATAGCGTCTCCCTCCGATGAAATGACTGGTGAACAACTGACTCAGTTAAAAAAAAGAGTTGATACTGTTCGGTTGCAGATTGCTGAACCACTTTCGTGCTAAGCCCTTCAAGGTTGTTGGGAATGCCCGGCACATGATCCCATTTGAATAATCATGCAGGAGCGTGAAGGTCTTGTATGTCTCGAGATGGTTGAATGGATTGCGGCTTCCGTCGAAAGGCTCCATCTGAGGGATTGCGAACCTTTTGGAGAGAGGATGGGACATGACCCTCGTGAAAAGGAGTGGTCAGTTCTTTGTACTAGGGCTTCTACCGTGGAAGGAGCCTTTCCTCGAAGGGCTTTCATCACGGCTTCTAGTTGATCCTGCATCTTTTGAATGCGCTTCTCTTGCTCGCTAGCAGCTCCTCCACCCATGTCACTAGTTTGCTAAGACGCGAAAGCTCTTGAACCAAGGCTATCTCCTTGCCTCTCTTTTCTTTACCCTTGTTCAATATCTGGCCCAGGGCGTGCGGTCTCTTGAGTCTCTTTGTCGCCGGAAGGCTGGTGTTCCATGCGCTCCGTGAGCCTACGACTTAGCTCCATGTTCTACTGTGCCATCCGTTCTATATTGCGGTTGAGATCTTGTATCTACTGTTCCAAACTAGCAATTCTGGTCGCCTCAGCCTCCCTTCGACCTTGATTGTTTGTGGATTAGGTGTTCCGGCGAGCTTCCATTGTTCCAGATCGAGTTTCCACCATAGGACATTTGTTTTGCCGGAAATCACTTTGTCTCTTCCTACAGGCTGCGCCAACTGATGATGCTGAAACTCGGTTCACTCAAATGGTCCTTTGGTCGCCCTTAATCTGGAATCTCAAGCACGGATCTCACTTATACAAAGACAATGAATGGCGTCGGTGTGGCGTCGGCCTACACCCCTCTGACGCTCAAGTCAGAGATCGGAGGTCAGAGAATTCTCGTATTTCCCTATTTGGAGTGATTGTACTTACCTTTTTCGGGGGTCCTTTCCTTAATATAGGAGTTTCTCCTTCTTGTCCCACATGATTCGTTAGGAATATTCTCCAAGTTAGTTAGGAGAGCGTGGATGAGCGATACATGTGTTGGTGTCAGATTGGTTGTCATTCTGCCTCTTGTAACCGCCTTTTCGTCTTTATTGCAGTTGACTCATTGTTTAGTGAATTATCTATTGGCTCGATAACTATAGACGATTATACCTTGGTTGCCTACCTTGTAGGGTCACTTATTAATATTTCCCTGTCTACTGATCGGTCGGTCTTTTGTAATATTCTGTTATCGATGGGTCGGTCGGTCGGTTGTAAGGCTCTACCACTAACTGGCCGTTTGGTATGGACAACCATGGGTTTGAACCGGTGGTGGTTTACTCAACGAATTGGTAAGATAACTGGTTAAACCATGGTGGCTCACTCGGTTAATCGGCTTGGGCAACTCGGGTCCAAATTCCTCGTCATAAAAAAACACCAATCATAAGCAAAATATACAAATGGAAGCAAAAAAATTGAACAAGAAAAGCTTAAAAACAGGCTTGGCATCAAATGTGATATGGTAAATGACTCATGGAATGGTCGAAACTTAAACAAATGCAACCAAACGGGAACCAAAATGTCACATATATCATATGGGATTAAAATGAACCAAGTTTAACCCCCCAACTTTTTCCAGTAACTCTAGATCAAGCAGAAAAAACAAATTTGGGAAATTCTTCCAAAATGCTTGTAAAATGTTCAAAAAATACCAAACAAGCTTAAATCATACCCAATGAATACTCATAAAATCATAAAATCATAAAATAGATCTATCTAGAACACAAAATTGTCATTGATCTAGTAGGTCTGTAAGGATGGTGATGTCATTTGCACAGCCTGATGACATCAGCAAATTCGATTAGAAGCTGTAGATAAGTTCTCGGACTTCAGATTGACAATGGGGCTCAGATACCAAGTGGAAATTCTGTTGTGTAGAATTCTTAGTATGCTAAGGTTTGTACGAAGGAGAAGAGCGAAGAGAGAGAAATTGGGAAAGTTATATGAAACGATTCCTTTATATTGAGCTCAAATCATATGAAATATGGACTGAGGACTGTGCACAACTAGGAGCTATCTCCATTACGGAATGAGCTAAAGGGCGACCTCATGTTATCTCATTCCATTATTCCCTGTGTGAGAAAGTGATTCGGATCTTCAACAATGCAAAGGATGCGAGAAAGGACGTCACATTTTGTGAGACGTTGTGGTTTGGGAAAACTATGTTGTTTCTTACGAGGAGGCACAATGAATGGGGGTGGTTTATTCGTATTATTGAGTGAGTGGCGATATGGAGCTTATAGGGTGGTCAAATATGGCGTTTATACTGCAACAAATGCTAGATTTGAAATGCATAACTCTCTCTCCCGCAAAGGATCACCATTCAGAGATACTACTAGATTCAACGTCAAAGACGGAGGTGGCTACGGTGAAGGGGAGTGTGGGTATCTTAGAAAGGTGGTGCAAAACTTTACTCTGTGAGGTATGGGAAACCTTGTTTGATTGGAAGATGACAAGTGGCAAGGTGGTTAAGTGTGGTTGGTGGGGGCTTTGGAATGGACTAGAATTTTTCCAAGTGGGTCATTCGATGAACATGGCCATCTGTTTTGCTGCTTTTGAGGCCAAAGTGAAGAAGATGATTTAGTTGGGTCCGATGAATCTTGGTCGAGGTGTGATCCATTTTGATAATTGGCGATCGTATATCTTCAAAATCCCCTTGATTCGTTCAATGGTTGTAGATGGATTAAGGTGTGGAGGTCATCCCTCTGGATCGAACCCCTTATTTTTTCATCCATTCGAGTGACAAAGCTAAAAGACAAACCCATGAATTCTAGCACCAAGCTTCCATAAATCATTGACAAACACCTCACTTGTAGGCCTGAGAAATTGGTAGCATCGGTTGCAGTAACCAAAAAGTGAAAGTATGAGAAGAGAATCCAAGTCATTAAACCAGGTAAGGATTATAAATTTCCGATGCAAGAGTAAAGAAATATGTAATCATTCTACCGTGTGCAATTCTTCTATTTTACTCTGGATCGAATCCCCTTTTGTTCTTCCATCTTCGAGAGATGAAGTTGGAAGACATTGAAATGGGAATGATTTGAAAGAAAGGAAATAGGGAGATTCATTGGATACGGAAGACGAAGATCAAAATTCACCTTGATAATGCTCTGAGGTAGATTGTTGTTGGCCATTAAAGCTATGACTTAGAGAAATCGAAGGGGGAGAGAGATGTGGTAACAAGGATCACCAGATATGAAAGATGATCTTGTAGAGTTGATCTTCTTTTTTGTTGAAATAAACCTAGCTTCTTTGTCGAGGGGAGGAAACGAGAGACATAATCGTTCCGTCAAAATCTGTGCATAATCATTTAATAATTTCACATCCCCCATTTGAAATAATAAAGAGAAACAACATCTGAAGCCAACCAAATATCTGCCTCAACCCAGGGAAGCTATCATTTCACATCAACTTTTATTGACACCACAAAAGGGTTTTCATAAGGTTTTTATTACAATCTCTAATCAAGTTCCAAAAAAAATTAATAACTCATGAATCCAAGTTATATTTCACAATGTTGAAATTGGAGAGCCACTTTGATTGTCTCTTCAATTTCTTAGTGGAAAGTAAATTTTGGGTTTATTTTTTGTCGCACAATTAGTTTTTCTTTTCTTTTCTGTACCTTTGGCTGAAATTCCATTTTTATGGATGCTTATTCATCAGAACCAAGACATGCATTGTTACATTTGCTCACACCCCTCAAATTCGATGAGATAGTTGAGAGAGGTTTGCGTTGTTTTAATTAATGGAATGTTATATGGATTTGGCTTGTGGCCCAGAATTTTATTGATTGGTTCTGACTTAGAATTTCTTTCCTAAGACCCCTTTTTGGATTCATTTTGACACTTTCAATTGGGCAATAGATAGGAGAAAAGTTTAAATTTTATTAATCGGTAGATTCTTGAATGGGTTTTGACAATATTGGCCCAAAACTTTTGGTACATTTTTTTTTCCTGAAACTCCTTTTATGATATTTTCTTTCTATTAGAGCCCCCTATAACCTTATCCATGCGACTGCCTGGGAATTAAGTACTACTCAGAACTTGAATCATACACCTAAACCGTAATGGGATTTATTGCTGACGAGGACATCGGGTCTAGGCGTGAGTTACAGGTTCACCAGAGGTGGCGTAGGAGAGATGGACCCATGTTGTGGCTCTAGTAGGAATTTTATTTATTGTTTATGTTATTTTATGTCTCTTGTTGTAAGGGGACAATGTTTGTGAGGGTATTTTAGTCTTTAGTAGTTTGTTAGGAGTAGTTTTGTTATTACTTGTAGTATGAGGTTATTTTTGGGTTTGAGACATGAGACTTGGGGGGTTTTGTGTTAAGTTTCTAATTTTGCATGTAGACCTAGCTGTGGGAGGGTTATTTATGCCCCCATGACTAACACTTTTGTTTATGAAATAATATGCAAATTTGAATGAAAGTTTGAATGTGAGATTTCCTCTTTTTCTTCCTCTTGTCGTGAGAGCTTGAAGACCAAAACCCTGGAATGGGATTAAGCCCCCACTTAGTTTAACACTGGTGGTAGAGGTCACTCCCTCCCCTTGGGTTAAAGGTTCTCATCTACTTCTTCTCTTTATCTTTTTATTTTTTATTTTTATTTTTGAAATTTGAATTTTACTGTTGTTGAATATGTGTAATCCTAGAAAATTAATCACCAACACTTGGAGTTTGAAGTTTTGATTGAAATAACTATTCTGGAAGCTTCATCACTACTAGACGACACCTTCTAAGCATCCCCTCCTTCATAGATTGCTGATTTGAAGAGTTTCCAGCGCATAGAGTCTGGCACAAGCGTGAATACCTTGCAGGAATAGTTTGCACGAGATTAGCTACCACTCCTCAACCAACAAAGCTTTTGAAGATTGGCTTTCATTGAGGTGTTATAGACTCCTGTATGATCTAGCATATAACATCATTCCAACTAAGTTTTCAGTCGAGATTTTCCATGGCTGATACTCCTGCACCTAGAGAGATAGTATGAGATTGCACACCCTAACCAAACCAGCCAGGCTTTGGTTGATTCAAGTTTCCCAGGGTGTGGTAGACCTTTGGGCGATCTTAGAGGGTGGATCCCACTTCAGAAAAACTTCACAAAATAAAAACCCTAGGCTGGGGTTATACAAGCTGGTGGCACACCCTATTTTCTAGGTGAAATTTTGAAAATTCTTCAAGTAATTATTTTGGGCCAGTTTCTCATGGGTTTCCTCAAACACTCATTGAAAGACTAAAATCAAGCTAACTACACTGAAAGTAAGGTTTTAATCATCTTTTTTGCTCTCTTTTCAAATTCCTAAAAGTAGTGATTTTGTGGACTTTGTGGCATATGGTTTGGAGTTGAATTTTCAATTTTTAATCACCCTAACCCTATTTTCTAGGCTTAAAACATATTCTAAATTTAATATAAACCCTTTCTAGTTATCTCTGGAGTTATTTGGGTTATTTCCCTTAATTTTGGATTAATTAGGCACTTTAGGGAAATTTTCAGCCATAGTATGTTTTTGTTTGGGCCTTGCCTTAATTTTTCCTAGCCCCAATTTGGTTCAATAATCAAGTATATTAGCTAGGTCTTTAATTGCTTATTATGTTGTAAACTCTAGTTCCTCTAATGCATATGAATATAACTTGAGAATCACCTGAATTAGCATGTGAACTTGAAAGTAGAATCTTGTTTATTTTTCTTTAGTACTTTAATAATTTTATTCCTATCTTTTGTACACACACTCACGTCCTATATGCATGCTGCATCAATTGCTATGTAGAGTGATGTACTTACAAGGTGTTTGATTTAATGAACAAGTGTGTGCTGAAGTGAAGTATATGATACTACTTATTGCTGATTGGTGGAATCTCATTGTTTTAGCTATTGGTTACTCTATTGCTTGCTGCCATACACATTGTCTTGGTATTTTTTAAAAGTGTGTTACATCATTGCCTCTAGACCTACTTCATCACCTTTTATTTCCGGGTTCATTTACATTGTTGCACAACCATATAAGAAGTGAGAGCAAACCATCATTTTGTTTTTGGTGAAAATCTCATCCCCATCACTCCCTATGATCCCACCTTCTCAATCCCTATGTGCTTCTCTCTTGTTCTTATCACTTGCTCCTTGTGACCACTACCCCTGTTTCTCCTACCCTATTGTCCTTTTTCCCTCAATTCTCTCTCTCGTCCCCATCACTGCCCTCTTAGGTCTGCTTCCTCGAGGGAAGCTCGAAGCAAAGCATGGCTCGCGGATGGCGATCCCACAGAGGCCTCGTGGCTCGTAGAGCTCATAGAAGCCAGGTAAGCAAGTGATCACTTCTTAGGCCTCGGACACCCCTTCTTTGACTGGTCCTGCACACCCCCCCTCCCACCCTCCAACGAGCTCCACTAAGGGGGGGAGTGAAGGAGAAAGAGGATCGGCAACCCAACCATCCCTTTGCAGGAGGAAGGGTGAGAAAAGAAAAACCCACACAAAGAAAAATCTTGGCTAGGATCCCCTTGTTCTCTTTCGTGCTCAACCATAAGGGCCGATTCATCTTCTACCTCTTAGGCTCACCATCCTTGGTTTATGTGTTACAAGTTATATGCATATGTTTGGTCTAGGGGAATAGTATTTCAGGGTTTAGGATCATGATCCTGTGAATTGATGTGATTTTAGGAAATCATGGCCCAATTATTGGTAGGGTATCAGCTTGTGATGGGAATTACATGTTTTAGAGAAGTGTGGTCTATATACCACCTATTGTACCTTAATTTTAATACTGAATGAATGAAATTTTGAAAAGAAATTGCCAAAGCTCTTGGATAAATGATTTCCTCGTACCAAAGGTGTGATTGCCTTAAAACCCAATGTGTGCTTTGATTGTTGGTTGTTTTATACTTTTAAACCATGATCAGCAAATGGCTTTTGTTTACATATAATGATACTGATTCTATTGGTATGTTTTAATTGGAGAACCCACCATATAACTATGATACCAAAACAATTGTTTTGCACTTTCATTTCAATCTTTTATTGGCTGTATCTTTTAAATGGCAGTTGCACATGTCTTTATTGGTTCCACTTGCAGCCTCATTGACTACTACCAGCTCTTATAGAGATCTAGTATATCAAAACGAGATACTTATATTTGGAAAAGTGATTGGGCAAATCAGCTTATGTCCCTCTTGAATGATGAATAGTGAATCAAGGTTAGTACCCAAATTCCCTCATCCTTAAAAATTGTTTGTAATTCTTTTAGTTCTGTTTGTTTTTCAATTATACCATGTTAGAAATAATTTTAAAATGTGACGTCCTTACTCCATTGCCTCACACTTAGACCGACAGGCTTTGCTTGACAAATCCAAGAATAGGAAAGAAATTATAAAGGAAGTAGGATTCATGTCTAGGTTTAGGGGAACACATAGCTCTATGCAGAAACCACAGATCCTGTTTCTTTTTTAGGTTAAGAATGATCCAGGAGCATGTATGTTTATTTAGAAACTATACATTCTACTGCCGTCATTGTTTTATCTTGGTTTCATTACTTCTCTAGTTATTATCATTTTGTATATTTTCTTATTATGTTTTATGTTATTGGTAGTATGTTAGCTTTTGTATTACATTTCATTTCACTTGGGTTGTGACTTATAACAATTGCACATGTTATAACCCTTGCGTCATCGACTTTACTCCAAGCGTGATAACCACAATTGCATTTTATTTATTTATTTCTGGACACGGATCAATCAGCCAATTCTTGGCTGAATAGGATTGGAATCGGCCTCGAATTCAACTCCGATATTTTCAACCCTTGTTTTTGGACCCCCTATAGGTAAAACTGACTTTTGATGGAAGGAGTGATTTGAATCGGCCATGAATTCATATTCTGGTGCTTGGTACCTTGGAACATAGATGAATCTATGTAAGAGTTTATAGCACTGCTTCAACAAGTCTTCTGTGGTATCATCAGAATCGAGTATAACCGGGAGTGTTCAGTTTCCATGTTCTTTCGAAACACGTCATTTTATGATTGCACATGACAGATATTCTTTTAGTGGCAGATGAGGGTTTTTTTTTGTGGCTTTTGAATTGGTGAAATCATTAATTGTGCTACCCTTGTTATGTTATTGAAATGACATGTGAAATCTTAATTTTTTTACGAATTTTATTGAAGCTGTGGGACTGAGATGCTATGTGTTTCCATTCCATCAATTAGCATATGAAGGATATTTGCATGAATTTTTTTTACTCATTTAGCTTTATTAGAAAGACATGGTTTGGTGTCTGAATTGTCTGTTCCACAAAAATGAGTGTGGCTTGTTTCTTGGATGTGAAGGTTATTCCATAATTGTTTGTTCCCTAGATGAGTCAATTGTAGAATAAACAAGTTAGCATGATGAGAAATAACTAGAATGGTCATAGTGAGTTTTTAGGGAACACAATGGTAAAGGAGAATGCCTATCTCTTAATTATATGCAGAGTTAAATAGTACACAGGAAGTCTGGCATTTTAGATTATTGAGGGTTTTGGTGATGAATCTTGTGAGACTTTGAAGTATTTGCTAGGCTCTTTTGGCAAAAATAGAAAAATTGCATCGAGTTGGTTGGGTGGTGGGTGCCGTGGTAATTTTGGTTGAAATTTCGCTTGTGGTAACAAATCTGTTTGTGTTTCTAGGCTGGAGAGAACTGTTTGTGAGTTGTGAAAAAGCTTCAAGGAATGAATCTCATTGCATCATTTGATTTAATCTCAACTTTGTTTTCTTGGTTATCCAAGCCTAATCACACCAAAACAAACGTGTCTAATTCTTGGAGAGGGTGAAACTAATGGAAATATTGCAGATGAATTGTCAAGGCATTGTGATGCAGACATTGGATGCAAGGTGGGATGCACACGTGGCTTTGGTGGGGTCTACGCAAGAGGGACATATGGAGACACATGTTGGAGCCTCTAGTTTAGTGTTTGTCTTTTGTTTGGTTTAATTTGCTGTTTTAATCATTATTTTATGATTTATTAGAGGGTAGGATGTAATGGGAATTTTCATTATTGTTTTAAGGTGTTTTTGGCAGCACATGTATGCACTTATTTAAGTAGTCATTTAAGAGGGGGAGAAGTCCACAATTTGGACTAAAGTTTTTGTATTTTTTTTTAGAAAGTGGGTTTAATAGTCCCACGTGAGGAGTGCAATAGGGTTCTAATTTAGGAGTTTTTTTTTTTCTTTTGTTTTTGGTCTTTAAAAGAGAAGGCTGATCGACATGTAAGACTATGATACAATGAATAAAATTTTGTGATTTTGGCTTCATGATTTGGAGGAGTTTTTCTCTTCCTGGACTGGTGTTCTTGCCTTCAAGTTCTTGTGCCTAGAACTTGGCCTAGGTAGGGCTTTCCCACAGATTCGTTTCTCCTTTCCCATTGTTCCTTCTTTTTCCTTTTCTTCTATTTTTCTCTCTTTCTTTTATTTCTTCTTTGCTCACTGGTTTTCCACCATTAAAGAACCGGGAAAACATTCAATTAACATCTTCTTTAGGTGTTCTTGAATTCTCACAGCCTGCATACTTTCTCCTGAGGTTTTCTTGATGATTTACCTTCGTAAACTCAAGAAAACCCAACTTCAAACCATGTGGCCGACCCACCTTTGTCTCCCCTTCTGATTTCTCTTACTAAAACCCTATTTTCTCTAATTCACACCTGATGGTCTGCCTGTTTCCCTGTTCCCCTTTGATTTCTACTTTCAAAACCCACCTCCATTAATTCTCAGGACTGTTGCCAAGAAAGCTGTGTTAGCTATATGATTCTCTGATTTCTTGCAAGAAATCTCACTGGACTAGGCCCTGTGGCAGCCTCAATGTAACCTAATATTGTTCTTGGACTCACACCTGTGGAAGACACCTCATCTAAAGAGGTTACAGCTGATGATTGTGCTCATCTGGGTGCACACCTAGACATCTTTTATCGAGCAGCCTATGTTACTGGTCTGTTAGTGCTCATCCTACTTCAACCATGACATACTTATGCTTTGCTGTGTATATCCTTGAACTAGACCTGTTTTAAACCTCTTGCACACCCACTGTTTGACTTCAGGCCTGCCACTTATACTCTGCTGCCTATTCGGTCATAAACAGCCTCTGGTCCTTCATTAATTCCACAATCCTAGTCCAACCCACTCTACCTATACCTGACATCCAGCAGCCTGTGTTAGACTCTTATGCACTCCATAAACCCTTTGAACCTTACTGTTTGCGCCTAAATCAGACCCTGGTTTGTCTCTCTCTCTTGGCTTTCTCCACCAACCACATGATGTCCTTTCTATCTTTTAACTCTACTGACCATAGGCAACCCTCAGCACACCACTTCTTCTATCCACCAACCGTACCTCCTATGTTCTTTCTTTGTTGTGTCCTTGATCTCTTATGTTTTTGGAGTGCTTATCAGTCAACCTAACATCCCATTTGCCATGACTGGGGCATTGACAATTTTAAGTGGGGAGAGTACATTGGCACTTATGAGTATTCTTGGGGCAACCATTGTGCCTCAATTTTTACCTCCACTCTTCTATTATCCATGAATCTATTAACCTTTATATTCTCTTGGTCCTATTTCCATTTCCTTTACATTCTTCACATGTTCATTTTAGACATAAAATTCTATTTGCATTTTGATCAATTTGATGATTTGTATGGGAACGAGACCTATGTCTGAAAGACCTCACTGGTCCTCATACTTTGAATTTTAGTGGTGTAATTCTTGGATTCAAAGGATGCTCTTATTTAGGTGTATTATATTTTGATGATATAAGATCTCTACTTTTTCAGCTTTGTCAATGGATTCAATACCAATTTTTTTTCCCAACTAAATATGCAGAAAATTACCATGATTCCTTACTGGCCATTATTGATTTGTGCTTTTAGTGATTAACTAGATGATTAATTCATCATTTGAGCATTTTCCCCCAAACTATAATGTGGTTAGGACATGTGACTATTTCGTCTACACTTACCTTTGTGCATATTTTGGGGTTAGATACCGATGGTTAGATATGTTTGCATTTTGCTATTGGGAAATATTTTGGGTGTTTAAATATATTTATCCTTTTTCAATATAAGAATTGCTTTGTGCTGCACATAAAAATATTAGAGTGAGTTGTTATGTTTTGATATTCTATAGGAAACAATCTAAGTGATTAAAAATAAACAAACAGTAAACAACAGAAAATAAAAGAAGGAAACAAGACTGCATTTAGCGGATGCATTCTCAACGGCATTTAGCATATGCAGTAAGCCCTTAAACCCTAGGTTTCCACTAGTGGACGAGTTTAACTTGTTAGCGAATTGGGAGTCCGTGATGAAAACCTATTCTAAGAAAGGAGACAAAAGCACACATGTATGATTTACAGCAAAAGGTGGCTAAGTTGAGACATGGTGACGAATCATTATCTATTTAATATTCTACACTTGTAGCTTATTGGAGGAACTAGACTTATACAAGACTTTCAAAGCTCAATGCTTTGAAGATGCGACTCTATACAATCAAGAAGTTGAAAAAACCCAGATATTTGAGTTACTAGTTGGATTGCACCCGGATTATGAGCCTATGCATGTTCAGATTCTTGCCAAAGATCTTCTTCCTCCATTAGATGAAGTCTTATCGTATTTGCCACATGAGGAAGACCGACGTAATCTTATGGCTCAACCTCAACAACCTGTGAGTGTTCTGCATTAAGCTTCTTTCAATGTGGAGGACATGGACCTTTTCGTGGTGGTGATGGTGGTGGTCGAGGTGGTGTCTCATATGATGATTGAGACAAACTAAAATGTGAACATTGTAGTTGATCAAGGCATATTAAGGAGAATTGTTGGGACCTTAATGGTCTCTCCCATTAGGACTTACATAACCACCATCTTCAGCTTGGTTCTTTTTCTGGAGGTAGAGTTGGTTCTTGTCCACAGAGTCACTCTAGTGCCCATTCTGTTACCTTTAGTACATCACCTACATCTACTCCCATGCCTTTTTCCTATAACCCAAGTTTTTCTCCCGCCCAAATTGAGACCCTTTGTTGGTTCATGGTTAGTCTCGAGCCATCGACTTCTACATCTACTTCATCCTTTGCTCAGTCTCTGTGCCTCCATTCCCTACCCCAATCGCTCCTGGATAATTGATTCAGGAACATTTGATTATATGACAGGTAGTCTTTATTTTTTTCTTCCTGTTTTGGTTTTTTTTTTTGGAAGGATAAGGTTAAAGTTGCTAATAATCTTATTTTTCCATTGCTAGTAAGGGTAATATTACTATGACTCCCACCTTACCACTCTCTTCTATTTTTCATGTACCCAACTTTACCCTTTAACTTACTTTTTATCAGTCTGATCATCCAATATAGCCTCATTCTCTTCTCTATGTGTTGGTAATGGTGGTTGAGGTGGGACAAGTAAGGGGACTAGGGAGTGGGAATCTGCTGGTTTGCAAAAGGGTCAACAAAGGGGGTGGACTAGCCATGAAAAGGGACTAAATCCTCAACATTAAATGTTAAGCTAATCCCCCAATCAAATGGTATGTCAAGTACATATGTATTAGGTCTGATCCTCTTTAGGACTTTATATGGTCATGAGCTCCTAGCATGTAATTTCGGTGCTACTCTAGGCTGGAATCGCTCTGGCATAATCGAACCATCATTGAATCCCCAATCTGAAACTCGCGGTGTATACAACAATAATCAACTGACTGTTTATATTTCTCATTGCTCATGGCAGTCTTCCTCCTAATCTCCTCATGCAATGAGTGAATATGTGATGCAAATGAAGATGCAGACTCTGAAGGGTTATGGATCGCCGACATAGGTATCAGGTTAATAGGGGTTTTAGGTTTATACCTAGGAACTAATCTTAAATGGACTCAACCCAGTAGTCCTATTGACTGAATTATTGTAGGTGAACTCTTCTATAGAAAATACCTGATCCCATACCCTAAGGTGCTCCTTAACTAGAGCGTAACAAACTAACAAGGCTTTGATTAACCACCTCAATTTGGCCATCAGTCTGAGGATGGTAGGTAGACAAGAACTTGAGCTTGGTACCCATCATTTTCCATAGTGTTCTCCAGAAATGGCTAAGAAACTTGACATCACGGTTTGACACTATAGATTTTGGTAGCCCATGAAGTTGAACGACCCCGTAAAAAAAAAATCCTGGCGATCCTAGACGCATTGGAGGTCTTCAAATATGGTATGAAGTGGGCCATATTGGAAAAACGGTCCACTACTACCAAGATGGAGTCATGTTTTCCTTGGGTTTTGGGCAAACCTAACACGAAATCCATAATCACATTCTGCCACAGAATGTGAGGTACTAGCAAAGGGGAATACAATCCTGAGCTCTGTTTTCTTTGCTTCGCCAGTTGACAGGTCTGGTACTGCCCAATGATTTTGGCCACATCCCGCTTCAAACTAGGCCAATAAAAACGATCTTCAACCAGAGCAGTGATATTGTCATGCCTAAAGTGACGAGCCATGCCACCCGCATGCATTTCCCAAACTAGGAAATCGAGGACTGAGGTGCGGGGGATGCATAAGCAAGTGCCTCGGAAAAGATACCTGTCTTGGAGCACAAACTCTTTATCACTTCGATCCTCAACTAGAGCAATGGTCTTGTCACGCCCAAAGTGATTAGCCATGCCACCCGCATGCATTTCCCAAACTAGGAAATTGTAGACTAGTGTGCAGGGATGCATAAGCAAGTACCTCGAAAAAAATACTCGTCTTGGAGCACAAACTCTATTACTTCGAGACTGATCACTCAGTACGAGGTATAGATATCCCCAAAGTTTGGGCAAGACTCATAATCCTCTTTGAGTCGCTCAAATCTAGTCACCTCGATGTTCATAGAGTGCAGGGCGGCTACCGACATCTTAGTGCATCAGTTGCCTTATTTTTTGTACCTGCCTTGTGTTTGAGTACAAAAGTGTACTCTTGGAGAAACCCAACCCATTTAGCATGCTTGGGGCTAAGCTTCTTTTAAGATCCTAAGCATCTCAAGGCCTCATGGTCAAAAAATAAGATGAACTCTTGTGGTAATAAGTAGTGTCTCCAATATCTCAATGATTGCACTACCGCATAAAATTCCTTATTATAGGTGGAGTATTTTTGTATGGCCTCATTGAATTTCTCGCTAAAATAAGCCATTGGATGACCCTTTTAGCTCAATACCCCTCCTATGCCAACGCCTGATGCATCACATGCAACTTTGAAGACTTTAGAGAAGTTCGAAAGTCACATGGTAGGAGTGTCAGTCATTCGTGACTTAATATCCTTGAAAGCCTTAGCTGCAGAATTTGTCCAGTGGAACTCCCCTTTTCAGATGCACTCTTTGATGGGAGTTATCATTGTTCTAAATCTCTTGATGAACCGCTGGTAGAATGTCACCAGGCCATGAAAACTACGAACCTCATGGATATTAGTGGACTCTGGACATTCTACGGTCGCCTTGATCTTCTCAGGATCGACGGTCATTCCCTCACTAGATACAACAAACCCTAGAAAGACAACTTGTGGAGTCAAGAATGCGTATTTCTTAAGGTTTTCGTATAATTTTTCTTTGCGAAGAACCTCACACACTATCTGCAAATGCTCCAGATGTCACTCCATACTGGAACTATATATGAGGATATCATCAAAGTAGACCACTAAAAACTTTCCCATATAAGGACGGAACACCTGAGTCATAACCCTCATAAAGTACTGGGTAGATTGGACAACCCAAAGGGTATGACTAATCACTCATAGAATCCGTTCGTTGTCGTAAAGGCGGTTTTCTATTCATCACTTGGCTGGATGCGGATCTGGTGATAGCCACTCTTGAGATCGATCTTAGAGAAGATCGTGGCTCCCACCATCATATCGAACTACGGGATAGAAAACTGATAACATATCGTGATTTTGTTTATTGTCTTGCTATCCATACACATTCTCCATGACCCATCTTTCTTGGGTGTAAGGTGCGCAAGCACGACACATAGGTTCATGCTTTCTCAAATGAACCCTGTATTCAACAAGTTATTTTCTTGCCGTTCTAACTTTGTATGCTCAGTAAGGTTGATCCTGTAACGAGGTAAGTTTAACAATATTGCACTGGGGATCAAGTTTATTGCGTGTTGGATGTCATGCATGGGAGGTAACTCGTCAGGAAGGCCATTGAGAAACATCTCTTGAAACTCTTGAATGAGAGACTACCTTGGGAGAAATCTCAACACTGAACTCAGGGGAGAATTCCTTAGCGACTTAGGCAAATACTATCGCATCCCCCTGAATCTCCTGCTCAAACTCCTTAGGGCTAATGATATGTAAGGCCTTCTTGTGGGGGCCCTGGATATCCTGACCCTTCTCCACCTGTGCTTGTGATCCCGGCTGAGTCTTGGGTGGGAATGGAGTGAGCTTTATCTTCTTACCCTTAAACATAAATGCACATGTATTTGATCTTCCATTTATTGTGGCATCCATGTCGTAGAGCCATGATTTACCCAGGATGATGTGCCCTACATCCATCGACACAACATCACCCTACAAGGTGTCCTTATAGGATGCAAACTCTACAAGAACTTGACACCTGTGTGATACGAGGATAGAGGATGTGTTAACCCACACTACTTAATAAGGCTGAGGGTGGGGAACAGGCGAAAGAGCAAGCCACATGATAGTATCAGTGGACACCATATTGGTACAATTTCCATTGTCTATAATGATCTGGTAGTTCTTGTTACCACCCTTGGTGAAGGTACTGGAGATTTTAGTCCTCCAATCATCTTCTGATTTTAACTGAGCGAGAGCACCTTACTACCCCTAAAGGTGACTCATGAAAGTAGGGACTGGACTAACCTAGATAGGCCACCTGTCTATCCTCAACTACTTGCTCCTCATCACTAGGAGATGTACCTGGAATATAAATCTCTTCATCGTACTCATCACTCTCTTCCTAGTCACTTTCCTCATTTCTCTTATCACCTCCCTTAGTGTCTCCTAGGTACAAATTTGCATGAATGTTGCTCATTAGACCCTGGTCTATTTGTAGACATACCAAGTTTGGCCTCATCACGCCTATTGGCAAAGGGGTGCGGGGCTTGGAGCCTCATATATTGATCAAACTTCTGGATTAGGTTATAAGCCTCCTCTAAAGTGGATATGTGATGGGGAATGAACTCCTTTTGCATCTCAGGTCGCAATCCTAATTTGAATCTACAGAGAGTAACAGTAGGGTCCTCATAAATATTACATCTCCACATAAGCTCATCAAAGTAGAAGATGTAATCGTTCAAGCTCATGTTGCCCTGTCTCAAAGTATACCATTGTTCTAAAAGTTTGGCTTGGTCGAAGGAGGGAGATACTTTTCCTTAAGCTGCTCCTTCATCTCACGCTAATCACTGATAGACTCCTCTCGCCTCAATGCAAGCTGTCGCTCAACTGTGTTCTAGTACAGTCGAGCTTGACCAGTCAGCTTTATCTTGGCGAATCTTACCCTCCGAGCATCTAACAGGTCATACCAGTCAAAATACTGGTCCATAGTAGATAACCACTCCTAAAAGAATATCGAATCTAAGCAACCATCGAATGTAGAGACCTTTACTTTCACAAATCTCATAGCAATATCCTCTTGCTCCCTAGGCTCATACTCAAACTCTCGGCTTGGAGTTCTACCCCTTGGTCCATCCTTAATTTGTTCTTGTCTAGGACCATGCTCTACGGAACCCTTAGTTTTAGGTTGACGATCCTTGAGGGGCTCTAATCTAGCGGTAACAACTCTTTGGTTCCGATCCATGGTGGTCACTAAGACTCTAATTTGATCACTCAACTCTCTCAGGGATGGGGCTTGACTTTCATCTTAGGTTCCCTCGTTTCTCGCATTTGAAGCCATTTTTGGGTGGTAATTTGCTCCACTCCTAGTGGGCATGTACCAAAGACTATAGGATAGGTGGACACTCTTAGGAGACCCAACACTAAGATTATTTAATGTTGGAAATTGAAAATTTTTAGAATTAGAAGTGCAAAGCTTTGTCTAAACATAGGGTATGCGAGCCTAACATATATCTACCATGCAACCTACACAAGATGGAACTAATGCAAGAATGCGATTCTAAACCTAAGTGTTGCAGGATGCATGATGCATGTAGATGTGCACATGTGTGAAGAGATTTTGAGGAATCATATCACTAACATATGAGTAAAATAAACTAGGTTCATAGTCATCAACCAAGTCACTTTAAAATAACAATTTAGGGAATTAGTAATGTTCAACTAAGCATGTTGAAAATTTAAGACATATAAAGATCTTAAGTCAAACATCAGCATATCACTAGCATAACATTTCACAAGAAAATTAGGGTTTAGGGTCAAGAAAATTAGCAACATCAATGTGAAGAAGTAATCTCTTTTCCTAACCATGAACAAAGTAATACCTTGCTGAAAAAAATACAGGTTTATGGTTTGTTTAGGGTCTAACAAATACAATTCCAAATCAGTGAATGGGCTGATGTAATAGTGCTTCCAGAGAATAAAACAGGTTATTTAAAGTGGTGGTAGACACTACTATGGCTAGGAAAAAACAGGTTAGTAGTTATAAAGTTCAGCAAGAAAGCCACCATGTCGAGTGGAAACTACCTCCTCATCCAATATATCCTCTACTGCCTCTCGTTGCTGTCTCGCATGTGGCACGGGTGGCAATGGTGGAATAGGTGGGGTATGCTGTACCAGATCTGTATCTGGGTTTCCAAAGGGATCTGTAAAAGGGGACACAATAGAACTGTATGGGACTAGGTCTTCAACATTAAATGTCGAACTTTTTAAGATTCTCTAAAGCCTCTTAGTAATTTGGTCATAACTTTTCCAACTCACTTTGGAGTTACACAATCTTGGTCTCGTTAGAAAGGTAACTGAATAACTTATTTAATGACATCAAAATTAAGCCAAAAATGTTAGTTTTGACCTTTGAAAAAGTGGGTAAACATAACAAATGGGGTTACTCTAAAAAAATCCTAACAAAAATTTGGCACAATTCGTCTTATTACATTGACACATAAAATAAATGTTTTCCCCCTAACATGTACACTTAAAATCTAGCCCACTTATGTAGGGTTTACGGTTTAGTGGTTAGGGTTTCGGGTTTTAGGATTATAGGTTTGGGGTTTTGGGTTGGGGTTTCGGGTTTACGGTTTAGGGTCTGGGACTCTGGGGTCTAGGATCAAGGGTTTAGGTTTTGCTAGTTCTTGTGTAATTTGCTTTAGAAACATGTTGTTTCACTAAGCTTGGATACATGCTTCTTTTGACTGATTTTTTATTAGATGTGAGCTTGAATGTTTGTAGTTTTGGATTGATTTATGATGCTCATGCTTGTTTTGACAATATCATTTTAATAGTTAAAACCCTTATTTTTTTGGTGTATAATCAAAATTTTTTTTGGTGAATAATCAAAACCCTTATTGCTTGATATTGTCACTTACTGTTTATTTGTTGGGGTTTTTGTTTTTTTTGTTTTTTTTTTTTGGTGTGATGGCAGGAAACTCACAATCATGAATAGAATTGGCATTGATGGCATTTGAAACTATGAGTTCCGAGAATATGACTTGAAGTTGGTGTATTCAATGTGGGAAGTGGAATAAGGTAAGCGTCTCTAAGTTTTTTTTTTTCTTTAATTCATTTGGTTTACTTGTGTTTCTTTTAATGTGTGGATAAATAGCTAATAGAGCACGGCAAGCATGCTCACACATGTACAAATATTTTTACAAGGCTGAGCCAATTGAGTTTGGCCCGGACCGATAATTGTTGCAATTGCCTGGCCAGGTTAAATTTAAGCGTAGGCTTAGGATCCATGTCAAGTTTAATCTTAGGCTTAAGTGTCGGCAGTTCTTGTGTAATGTGTTTTAGAAACATGCTGTTTCACTAAGTTTGGATGCGTGCTCCCTTAGATTGATTTATGATTAGATATGACCTTGTTATGTGTGTAGTTTTGGATAGATTTATGATGCTCATACTTGTCTTACAGTTTCATTTTAATAATCAAAACCCATCTTGTTTGATATCGTCACTTAATGTCTTTCTTTTTACCTACATGTGTTGGCAGGGAATTTACAATCATGAATAGAATCTGCATTGATGTTATTTGAAACTATGAGTTCCGAGAATATAACTTGAAGTTGGGTAAGTCTTTCTAACTTTTCTTCTTTAATTCATTTGATTTACTGGTGTCTAATTCAATGTTTGAATAAATAGCTAAATCCTAAATGAATAGAGCACAACAAGCATGCTCACACAAGTGCAGGTCTTTTTACAAGGTTGTTCCAATCGAGTTCAGTTCGGATCGATAATTGTCGTTATTGCCTGGCCCAAACTTGGGATCTTGGTAGAATTTAACCTTAGGCTTAAGTTTCGGCAGTTCTTGTGTTTCTAAAGCACATAGGCATGTTTCTAAAGCATATCACACAATATTATTCTCCATTCCTAACTAGCTTACCCGATAGCATATGTAGTATTGGAGGATTTTTGGAAACCTAAAGCCAATGATTCATAGTTTTTTTTTTCCTGGTTGGGTCACTCGGTTTGTAGATTGCGTCATCATAGTGGGACACACACCATAGGCTGGAGAGGCAGATGTCTCGTGGAGAGATGTTGGCTTTCGTAGGTCTTTTTTAGAATTCCATTTAGATGTTGGTTACATCTTGTTCTAGGATCTATACCAACGGTCAAGATTAGTAGCAAGGGAGGCTGAAAGGGAAGCATTTATGCATGGTAGTTATTTTTAGGTAGATTTGTTTATTGATAGATAACAAAATGAATTTATTAAAAATTGAGAAAGCACATGGAGTACATCTTAGGAAAGCTGAAAAAGGATTAAAAGACGAGGCAAAAACAAAGAGAAAACATTAGGAGGATACAATGCCTTCAAGATTAAATATCCAATCACTAAAATTTGCCCTTTTGAAGCCAGGATGGTGGGAGACCCCAATCACTTAAATATCAAAACAATTGTGTCTAATCCTTGCAGAAAGTGAAACTAGTGGAAATATTGTAACTGAATTGTCAAGGCATTGTAGGCATGTGGTTACTCCTATCTCTCGTCTCATGGCTTTCTCCACTAACCACATGATGTCCTTTCTATCTTCTATCTCCACCAACCATAGGAAACCCTCAGCACACCTCTTCTTTTTCAACAATTTTCCTTCTATCCACCAACCGTACCTCCTATGTTCTTACTTTATTGTGTCCTTGCTCTCTTTTGTTTTTAGAGTGCTTATCAGTCAACCTGACATCCCATTTGCCATGACTGGGGAATTGACAATGTTAAGTGGGGTGAGTGCATTGGCGCTTTTGAGTCTTCTTGGGCCAACTATTATAACTCAATTTTTACCTCCACTCCTTCTATTGTCCTTGCATTTATTAACCTTTATATTCTCTTGTTCCTCTTTCCATTGCCTTTACATTCTTCACATGTTCATTTTGGACACTAATGTTTTATTTGCCTTTTGATTATTTTGGTGATCTGCATGGGTATGGGACCTGTGTTTAAAACACATCACTGGTCCTCATACTTTGATTTTTTATGATACTTTTTCTGGTGTAATTCTTGGGTTCAAAGGATGCTCTTGCTTAGGTGTATTATACTTTGGTGATATAGGATCTCTACTTTTCTGCATTGCCAATTCCAATTCTTTTTCGACTCAATATGTAGAAAATTACATGACTCTTTACTGACCATTATTGATTTGTGCTTTTAGTGATTAACCAGATGTTTAATTCATCACTTGAGCATTTTTTTTTTCCAAATTATAAATTTGTTAGGACACGTAACTATTTTGTCTACACTTACCTTTGTGCATATTTTGGGGTTGGACACTGTTAAACGGTTAGATGGGTTTGGGTTTTGCTGTTGGGAAGTATTTTGGATCTTTTAAATATGTTTATCCTTTTCTCTGTGTAATAATTGCTTTGTGCCGAACATAAAAACATGAGAGTGAGTAATGTTTTGATATTCTATATGCTTGGATGCTACTTTTGTTCCTTTTCAATTTAATTTGTATGTGGTATTTCTAAGGAAAATTACCTAAAACTCCTCATTTTTAGGAATCTTATCCAATAGGAAATGAGGGAGGGATATTTCTTTGGTTTTATATCCCATTGAAAATTTTGCATGTCCTCGTTTGAAGGGCCAAACAACATATTGGTTCCATCATGCGATGACGGGCATCACATCAAACAGAAGTTAAAAAAATTTGCATGTTAAAAGTACATTAATGTAGAAACCTTATTAAATTATAAATTTTCTACTTAATTTTATGACATTGTTTATATATGTGTTGTTGAAGTTTACTCAGAAGATCAATGTCTAGTTAAGTAAATGACAATAGCACATCATACAAAGTAAAAACTATCGGAGTTAAGGAGTATTGAGCAGAATCTTTGTAAAGTAATATAAAATGTAGGAGTAATTGTTGATAGAATTATATAGTGTTGATTACAATCACTCAAAATGAGAAAATAATGTCAGATAGAAGATTGAAGAACCTGTTTTTATTAATCTCCTGTATATAAGCAGTTTGCTTGTTGACGATGTTTGATCCACTTGTCTTCCAAGTCAATTGGTGTAGGATTAGTTAAAAGAAACCAATGATATCTGTTTAAAATATGTTGAAAATTGGTATCAATGGAAGGAAAAAAAATGAGAAGAAATCCTTAAAAAAAGATTTTAGGAATTATCAAGGCAAAAAAATGTTTTGAATTAAAAAAGGAAGCACCTAAAGAGAGCAAATTGAAGAACACATCACATGTCAGTTTGTGGTAATTCATATTGATGGGTCGGATTTGTGTCATTTCAAGTTAAGGGTACACGACTGTTTAAGTCAACTTGAATCCCGACCCATTTTTTAATCCCGTGGAAGTGCATTGACCCGCTTTACAAAGGGCCTGGAAGAGTCTGATGATGGAAGACGAAGAATATTGTGATGGGACTGGCACTGGGTAATAACATTAATTTGATTAAAAACATAAAGGCGAAATAGGGGAATGGTACAGTTTTCATGACAAAACAAATCTGTGACCTGAATCTGTCTTGCAGAAGACTCAAGACTCCAAGACAGATGCTTGGAATAATTGGAAAATAGTTTATTTCTTAGAAAAGGTTTCGCATGCATGGGTATCTTCCAAGTTGAATGTAATGTGGAAATGTCATCAAGCAACTACATAATCCGCAACATATGGAGCCTCTGGTAAGCATGCTGACAAAGGTGGTATCAAACCATGTATTTAATGCATGAATAAAAACTGGAATCTCAGAACTACAGTTTCCTTGTATGAAATCACGGATCGTCCCCACCCCCCAAAGAATTACTTACACCAAATCAAAAGCACCATTCAGTTTTCCATCTCCATGGATACTCCAGACAGTGGTTTGGCAAGCTTTAGTTTTTAATGATTGCCTTGCCTTCGTCATTGTTTGCAACAATCGCACGGACATATGAGAGATAGAAGGATAGAGTGATGATCAATCAAATGGCCGTGAACAAAAACCTAGCAGCCAACCATGCCTTGGGTGTTCCTGCCTCAGAATCTGTTGTACCTATTGTTGTGCCCAGGCACCGGGAGATAGAGAGCCTTCACTGATCTGAGTCAAAACCTAATCATGACACAGTTGTGCCAATGGAGAGGGAGAGAGCCTTCGCTGTTGCTGCGTCCAAACCCGTCTTAGCAAATCAACGACAGAGAGGGGGAAGGGGAGGGAGACTGATCACGATGAATAAGATAACTTTACAGATCTTTAAATGGGAAGCAACTGCATTTTGAAACTAAGGGACATGTTCACTAATGAAGTGGGGAAAAAACATTTAAAAAGATTAAAAATAGGAGATTTTTTGGAAGTAGAAGACGTTTCCTTGTAAATCATGCAAAGAGTCAGAGTTCAAGGAGTAGGACTCGTTTCTGTCAGAAATCAGTTAGGAATGGAGCGTGTGACTCCATGTGGCATTATTAAAAAGAAGTAAAAATTGACTAATCTTCGTAAGACTAATGTTACATCCAGACTAATTATCTAACTTAATGAACCAAAAATCCATGGTAGCTTTATTTGTAAGTATACAAGTGTTGTAGTACTGAACAAGGTCAAATCCACAGAGATTGATTTATGCAATAAAAACAAAGATTACAATAGAAGAGAAATAGAAAAGAAAAGAAAGAAAAGAGATCACTGTTTCCACACCGTAGTATAGAGCAGAAATAATGTTAAAATAGAAAAAATAAAATGAACCTAAGGCTTTAAGGATCCATTTAATAACTTCTAATTTATGTTAGATCAAATTTTCACGGTTAGAATCGAATATAGATTCTACCTAACCGGAAGATCACTCTGTTAAAAACAAAAGAAATATTTACAGAATTAAATGTTGTAGAAAACAATTAAGTACTTTGTTAACAAGTCACAGGGATTTTCTAAGCATTTACCATACCCGAAGTTAACGATAAATCAAAGATAGTTTATAGACTTAAACAATTATCAAAAGAAAATAAAACATTCAATAAACAAATATTGTATTA
>JAOXJP010158866.1:0-12944 GCA_025762735.1 Platanus orientalis
TCTCTCTCTCTCTCTCTCTCTCTCTCTCTCTCTCTCTCTCTCTCTCTCTCTTTCACACACACACGCACACACACATATATATATGAGCTTTGATTTGGTACAAACACCCCCCTGAATGAATAGGTGTGAATAGCATCAAGGACGGCCATATCCATGTCGAAAAAGTGACTTACATTTTTTGGGGGTGCTTCTCACTTTTTGGTGCTGATATGTCAGGCCCTGACTCCATTCACACCTATTCGTTCATGGATTATTCGTACCTAATTCTTTGTTTATATATATATATATATATATATAGAGAGAGAGAGAGAGAGAGAGAGTCCAAATGCTCACCTTGGATTTGATGTGACCCCTAAAGTCAGACTAACATTAGAGGTCAACACATCAACAAAAAAGTGACATACTTACACTTTTTTAGAGATTTTTTCACTTATTGGCATTGATGTGTTGGCTCCTGATGTCGTTCTCACCTTAGGTTGACCTAGGGGGTCGTACCTAATCCTTAGGGTCAAATGCTATATCCACTACTGCACATGAATCCAATGTCAAAGTTTAACTCACTGGCACTGTCTGAAATGTCCCCCTCTAGAGACTAGATTTAGCGCGAGTAGTCTCCAAATGTTAGTTTTGTAACATTCATACCCACTATTACACATGAAGCCAATGCCAAAGTTTAACTCAATGGCATTGTCTGATATATATGTCCCCTTCTAGAGGCTAGATTTAATGCGACTAGTCATGGCCACAAGCTAAGGAACCAAATTAGTTTAAGCAGCGGTGAACCAGTCCAATGACCAAGACAAACATTGTCAGATCCCTAGGCCCACAATCTTGGCTTTTAGATTCTAGAACTGGGTCATTCCCATTTCAACATCCAAATGGGGTGCATCTTAATGCCCAAAAGTGAATACATGGGTTCACCATGAGTCGGTTAGCTGCCTTCCTTTTATTCGTAAATAATATAAGTTGTTTCAATCCTCTAAATAGGGTTTGATGTTAATGTAAAATGTCGTAGTTTTCAATTTCATCCCAAAATATAAAGTACATGATGTAAGTAGTGGTCAAAGTTGTATTCTTATATGTCTATAATCATTTGTGTATATTGAATCATGTAAATAAAAGTCAAAATTATGGAGAAGTTTAACAGGCACATTCTTCAAGATCGAATGAGGAAGGACCACAAAGACATTGAAGTTGTAATGTGAAGATCTTAAAGATATATTAAGCTCCAATTCAGCACCTCAATAACTAACCTTGAGCTTCACAGATAAATAAACCATTCAAGGATGGATGATAAGTGGTATTTATGGGTTTGACTGAACCAAAAACCCTAGGTGGCATATAGAGACTTTCCTGTGAATCATAGGTGAAACCCAAGTGCTTGCCTTAGAGAAAAGTGAGTTAAAAAGTGTAAATGATGCAGCGCAACAAGTTGCAAACCGGTTCATGAAGCACATTGATCATAAAAATCATAATTGGCTCTTAAACTTTAAATGGTCATAAATTTTGACCCTGATGTTCAACTGCAACCCATAAGTACTCAAAACAACTGGCTTGACAAGTTCCACAATGTCTAGAAATAAGGTAAAACACAAAAACTATCATTCTCAATCGATTAAGGTATTTTCAATCGATCTAAACTTAAGTTGGATTGATCATCCTGAGAGTAGTTTTTAAATAGCTTATGAGAAGCAATTTTAATCGATCAAGCATGTTGGATCGGATCCAAAGCTCCTAGATCGATTGAAATGGCCAAAAAAGGAAAATCTTCAATTCACAATGGCTATAATTTTTATCGTTGGAAAAGAACCATAGGGGAACCTTTGAGCAAGTTTTTTGCCCATCCATAAATAGGGAAGAACCCCCAATGATTTTAACAAGAATCCTATATGAAAATCTTATGAATCAATGTTCTTTTTGAACTAAAAATTGTAAATTTGGTGAAAGTTGATAGGCAACTACAAGAACGACCATGAAGCCTTTTCTTATTAACAAAACTCAAGCTTAAGGTCATGGGTCTAGCCATCCTACACTTAGTAATAACTTGGAAAGTTTGAAGAGCATTCGTTTAGTGGAAAACCATATTCATTTTATTAGAAGAGGATTCTCCAAAGAGTGTGATCACCAAAGTAAAATTTTCCCAAGAAAAGGTCAATCGTACCATTCTTCAATGCACATCATTATCGTAGTCTTCATCAAAGCCACTGAATGCGGATTCTCAAGCACATATTAAAGTC
This sequence comes from Platanus orientalis, assembly GCA_025762735.1. Taxonomy (NCBI): domain Eukaryota; kingdom Viridiplantae; phylum Streptophyta; class Magnoliopsida; order Proteales; family Platanaceae; genus Platanus; species Platanus orientalis. Next base: position 2,238 of record JAOXJP010158866.1, read on the forward strand.
ATTGGGTGTGAGTTCGTGAGCACTTGCCAGAGTCACCACGTGCGAATTCTTCAGCTCTTAGCTAAGACACTAGGAGTGGATTCTCAGGTGCATCCATTGGAGCCATTGAGTGTGGGCTTACAAGCCGAGTGAATTCTTGTTGAACTCGTAAATATATCAGGTTGTTAATGATCCTATAACAGATTAGGGAATCTATTAATACAATTAATAAGCTCGAGGAAGAGCTTTCAAAAGTATATGTAGGCACCGGAGGCTGGCTAAATAACTATAAATGCTTATGTCATTTTTGTGGTTGTGATTTAAACTATTTTAGTTGTTTGTTTTCAGCTCATTGTACGGTTAATCTAAGCATAGCAACACTTGTTGATTTACTTGAGTTAAATCCATTATATAATTAGCCACATAATTGAGTTATTTAGTTTAGAATCTTTAGTGAGATTAAGATAAATTGAATTTAGGCTAAATAGTTTAAAATAGGCAAGATCCTATTCACCCACCCCTCTAGGATTAATTTGTAACGATCCCAAATTTCATAACCTTTTGAGTCATTATCATTAAAACCATGCTTCATTCACTATAAATTTTTCATATTTACCTTAATCTTTAAGTTACTTCAAATTTAGTCTTAAAATCTTAAACATAACATACATACATATACAGTGAAATAATAATAACATCATACTAACTATAATCCTCAATGTGCATCAGAAATAAACTTAAACATATAACCTATAGTCAAACTATAGACCATTACATCTCCAACTACTTCTCATTCCACAAGGAGATATAAATCCAATCTTGTCATAGTTAAAGGTAGTGCATCCATGCATCCAAAGCTCACAAATCCGAGCCAAAATAAAATTCATATGGTCTAACATATCCATAAGAAGATCATAAAAATAGTGTACATCATCGTACCACCACCTAACTTTCAAGTGCTCTAAATGATGGAACATGTATTCCATGAGTCACTTGAAAAATGGTGTGGAAGGATGAGTTCCATACTCATAAGTAGATATACAAAACTTACAATGGAACCGAATAAGTAGAACACAAATCTTTCGATATAAAATACTTAGCATACTTTCATATAGAGTGCATACAGATTTCAACATGTAGAAATGTGCATGTATATATTCATTAACTACTATACATCACAAGATCTATGAAACTCATCATCATGGTTCAACATTTAAGATATATACATGAAAATATGCACAGTTTTATTATACCCAAAACATTCTTCTAATACATTTGTATGGAAATATACATGATTCTACTAATCCAAATGAGTGACTGTATCATGGGTAGTTTGAATAGTATACATGATACTTGAGAGGATGTAAATGTCCAACAAGGAACCCATTTGTAACACCAAATTTCATTGTTCTTTAGGGAATGCTAAAACTCAAAGTGTATCAAATTACCTAACTTTTAGAGGGTTGGTTTATTATTTTATATATGGGAACTATCACTCCAAATCTCTTGAAAGAGACTTGTTAATTACAACCGTTAATGACAAACCTCTAATTTTCTAATTGTTGCACAACTTGTAAAACAAGAATGCATAAAATAAATATGAAGTTTTTATTAAGAATACAGTATTGATATACAAGAACGTATGAGTTCCTTTTTTCTCTTCTCTTCTCTTCTCTTTACAATTCTCTTAATTTTACCTAGCCTTGGCATCGGCTTCTAATTTGTGAGCTTGTATCTTCCCCATGGAACTTTGTAGAGGTGTAATGGACATGCTTGCAGTAGGACATGATTGGTGTGAACTTGAAGAGGTAGCCTTATAAGGAAGATGATTAAACTATATAAGAGTTGAGAAAGAGGGGAGAGCTCTAGCCGTACGAGTATGTCAAACGTGAAGAGCTGCAAAAATACCTATGCTTCTATCTGCTACCTGGAACATACAAAATAATCATATTTATATAGAAATTGTTGCTAGTCTCCTTCTAGGACCTTTCTACATGTTTGGTGCCTTGTTTATTGCTTGCGCTTCATGTTTGTGTATAAGACTTAATGATGTGACAACACTTGATTGATTGTTGAAGAGTTTTGGATGCTTGTGTAACTTCTTAACTATGAAGAATCCAATTTCACCTCTAACCGATCTCTTGATATATGAGATTTTGCAGATATGATAGAGTTGTATTTGACATAGTTGTCCTCTTTAGAATGCAATTTACACGTTTTTCAATATTTTGTATGGATATAGAAGTCCTATGTATGTGGGACCATTTCCATTAGCTTTATGGGTATTTTTAAAGTGCTAAATCACTATCTTTGCAATTCCTCGGGATTCATGCCTCTCAGAATAAAGATTTTTTGATTCTTGGATTATTCATTGTGATGTACCTACCTTTGCAAAGCACTATTCCACCATCGCCAAGAAGGCTCTTCACAATGCTATTATTATATGTGAAACTTGTTGATATCCTTTCGTGAGCCACGTGTCCTTCGTGAGCTACATACCATCACGATGGTCTTTTATGTCTTGTTTCGCAAAACACTATTCATCTTCGTGATAGGGATAAATTTATAATTTTAGAATTTCTGTGCGCCAACACCATTACCCTTTAAGGGAAAAATATTCAGTTTAAAACATGAATGATTTGATTGGACATATAAATATGGATCTAATGATATTTGATAAAGTGTTTATCAAAATATTTTCAAAATTACATTAATATGATAAATATTTATTTGAAATGGTTTTATGATATACATGTTTTTTCATTGTCCAATCAGATTGTTGGGGTATGAGACTCGTAATCCAATGTGTGTGGGGGGACCCATGTGTTTTACCCCAATAAGCTCTGCAGAATAAGTTGGGGTCCCACATATGGGGGACCCGTGGTCCCTAGTGTCAGTAGTGGAGTGACTGCCTCAAACCTAAAAAATTTAAAAGGGTTTTGCCTTCTTTTTTGGACAACAATTGCTTTTCAACTAATATGGCAAACCTTGGTCCTGACAAGTGGTATCAGAGCAAGGTTGGGGGTTCAAGCCACCTATGGGGTTTTAAGGGAGATTGTTGGGGGTATGGTATCAATAATCCAATGCATGTGGGGAAGATCCCATGTCTGTTACCCCAGTAAGATTGATGGTTTAAGTCAAAATCCTACATATGGGGGGACGCATGGGTCCTAGTGTCGACAATGGAGTGATTGCCACAAACCCAAAAACCTTAAAATGGTACCTCCCTTTCTAGAAAGAAATTGCTTTTTAGCTAAGATGGAAAACCTTGGTTCTTACACAAATCATTAAGTTCTTAAAGGTAATGTTCTAATAGCCAATGGGGTTAGACATGGATTATTTTTCTTACCCTGAGGGTTATTAAGGAATATTGTATAGTGAAAGGGTATATTTATAAAATATCTATAAAGAAGGGTCTCATTGATATATTCTCATCTTACGGGGTTTAGTTGCAATATGTTAAAGGACATGATTGCAATTAATGGTGTGTAAGTTATAATTATTAAAGATGCCGCCACCAAAATGCAGTTTTAAATTGTATTATGGTTCTAAGCCACCATAGCCTTAGGATGGGAATCTCATCAGGATCCCACACCACTTAGGGTTGCTTAGGCTTCTTAAACATATAAATATGTTGCTAGCCACATTCAAAGGGTGACATGTATGCTTTCTGAAAGTAGAAGAAACTTGGAGAACCCTGAAGTATGTGTGAATACTTTAGAAGATTGGGTTAGATCTACATCTTGTATTCGGTTTAATCATTGACGTAACTTTTCTCCATCTTCCTTAATCTAAATCCTAGATTTTCATATGGTGATCATGGGAATAATATGTTTAAAAGTGTGTATTTTCATGATTAGTTTTTTTTTTTAAATTAAAGATTTAAAGCAATCTAAACTTTCATACCAATCAATATTATGACATGACGCAATCTAGTAAATAGGGCTATCAATATCTATATATATATGGTATGTATTAGGTTAGCTTAACGTGAATACAGATGCATCTATATCTAATTCATTTATATATAACGGAGGCTATTTAATGGCTCATCTATTTTAGTTTTCAAATTCTCTATAAATTCTTAGTCCATTGGTTGGGAATAAAAAAGCATTGCAATATTAGTTAACACTCCTAGCCATTTTGTGTATTTTGAGAACTCACTATTTCCATGGAATGACTATACAACAAGCACGGGCTTGGGCAAGGGCTTGGGCACAACGACGATTGAGGTGCACTTTGTAGTTCACACATGCACATCATTGTGGAGTCACATTAAGGTCTTAAGATTCCTTTGCAATATCCAAGATGATTTCTCATTCAATCTGCATGAATTAGTGGTTAGTACCCATGGATCCACACGGATTAGTGGATGAAGCCCATGAATCTGTGAATCTAAGTAGTTTGTAGATGGGTTAAGTCATGGAGAGACTGAATGGACCAGGCTATATCTTGGTAGAACTGAAATGAAAATATCCAATGAAGCTTGAAACACAAGTTAGTCCACACAAAGCCCGTTAAATCGCCTTGGAGAATGCCCAATCACCCCTACTAGGCCTAATTGATGTCCACCAAGAACTAGACACATATGAATGTTGGTGAGATGGGATTGGAGTGCATTATCACTATAAAATGATGAAATGGATTGGAAAACCCACTTTGGAAAAATGTAACAAAACCAGAGAAGAAAATTGGAAGAAAAAAAAGAGAAAGAGAAAGAGAAGGAGAAAGGTTGCTACTTGAAGACCTCTCTCTTTTCTATTTTCTTTTTGTTGGATGTGTTAAAAAAACACTTAACCCATGCCAGCCCTTGGATCGGTAGCTCTCTCTTTAGGGGAGTTCTTACTTCGCATCCTTGGGTTCAAACTACCTCAGTCCAAATTTGTTCTTGTAAGAGAACCTCCACACAGTAGATGGTGTTACCTATCTTCTTGATTCAGTTTTCATATATGTTTATTAACTTGATAAGGGGAGACTGTAGAAATTTTCAAAAAATTTGAATAAGTTTTAATGCATGTTTTTTAACACCGTACTCTAAGGCCAATAAATTTCTAAGAGAGGTATCAGACGTCTTTGCTTGGAAATGCAAGCCCTTTGAGAAACAAGGAGTTGATTTCGAGCTTAGTTACATCCCGGAGGTAGCTTGGCAAGCTCCCTTGCACAGTCTTGTGGGAGGTCTTAACTATCTTAAAGAAATGTGACAAGGGCAATTGTAACACCAAATTTCATTATGCTTCTAAAAAGAATCTTGAAACTTAATGTGTTCAAATTACCCAGCGTTTAAGCTGGTTGATTATTTTATTGTGGGGACTATCGCTTTAAATTTCTTAAAGAAACTTGTTAACTATTTCCGTTTAACACGGCACACCTCTGATCAACCCTTGTTACATAATTTGTAATCCAAGAAAATATGTGTGAAATAATAAAAGAAGAAGATGGAGAAGATGAAGAACATGACTCTTTATTCAACTTCAATAATTTATGTTAACTCCATTGGAGCTCATTACAACTTTACAGCCAAACTTCACAACTCATCTTACCTTGCCATGGGCTGATCATGAGCTTAAATTATTTGATGTCTTCCTTGAAGGTTTTGCAGAGGTTTATGGAATTGCTACCTTGTTGAAAGAAATGAGACTATTGGATGCTTGAAGAAGATGAAGAAAGTTGATGACGCTTGAACTTGAGAAGGATGTTTAAGGTTAAGAGAGCTTGTAAGCCAAGAAGTAGAATGTAAGAGTGCCAAATTTGTTTGTTTGCTGGTATTTGTAAATGTGCAAACAATTGGAATGACAATCCATATAAAAAACAAGTTCTTGCTACACATAGAGTCCAATTTGGTATGAAAATGTAGTATCCCATGAACCTGTCCATATTGAGGCTTCTTTGTTGTGAGTTTATGCTTCCATTAGTCTTCTTGATGTCCTATGAGTCCATTGGTATTATTGCCATGCAAAAGAACCTTCAGAATTTGAGTTTGTATTGAACTTGGGTTATCTAATTCCATGGTCCGTGATTGTCATTTAGTCACGGCGACTGCCTAGCCTACGACTGTGTGGTCAATTGCAGTGGGTGTCCTGGGCGCCCATGACTGTCTGGGTGGTAGCGACTGGTTGGTCAATCACGGCTATGGGTATTTTGGTAAATTTTTCAATTACAAAATTTTTCTCATGTCTACAATTTCCCCGTTGAAAAGTATGTTATGGCAATGGCTGACGTGGAATGGTTTTTGAACCCATCATGTGTTACAATTGCAACTGAAATTAGGAGTGTGGCTTCTATTTGGGAGAAGGGACACAAGTGTCTGTTGTTTAATACTTTCGTAAGAAGTATAAAGTTAAACATTAATAAACATGAGAATATATATACCTGATTTTAGTGATACATATGATAACATGTAACCTGAACACATGATGCACTTGATTTTATAGGAGGTGCTACATGTATCTGATTTTAATGGCTCAAATGATGATGAGTGAAATGGAGAATTGATGGTAATGAAATGGAAGATAGTGATGAGGTGGAAGATGGTGATGAACATTATCTTAGTGTTGTTTATATCACTTTATCTTCACTAATGTGTATGATTTATTTATGGAAATTAACTACCATGACTTTGATATTGTGAGATATAAGGTATCCATGTCCCCTCGAGAAGTGGATCACATAACTATAAAGGTGTAGTGATATGGTTATCGAAGAAATAGGAGGTATGGTTGGTGTTGTGGCTGCATCTATTGTGTTATGGCAAGGTGCTTACATACTCTGAATAGGATCAAGCCAAAATATAGTTCGATTATTAGATTTTGAAAATATTGTCCATTTTTTCCTTAATGGGTAAACATTAAGTCTAGTGTTTGTTTAATTTTTGCATCACAACCATCATTGCTGGTTTTCGATTAGACTGTCAAATATTTGATATTGCCATGATTTGATGTTTTTACTCATGATGCCTTGATAGGTTATTAATTTATATGTTTCATCCATTTTTCACACCTAGGACCCTTGAACCCAAGTCTGGAAATCGTCTAATTTTTGCGACTCAATTGCTATTTATGGTTTTTGGTGAGACCAGCGAAATTTAATCTTGTCATATATATATATTTGGTTGCATTACTTCATCCATGCTTGTGGTTGCGTCTGAGGTATAGGGCTCAGATTACCTACATACCCAGCACTACAATCAAACCAACTTGGACAAGGAATGTCACCTAAGGGTAGTATGTTTTCAGAAACCTTGCATTGGTGATAAGGTAAAATTTGATTGCTTTCGACATCATGCTGTAGATAGGCTCTGTGAAGGTATGCCTTCAATCAAATCTCTTGAAGAGTTGAGTATTTAATGAGCTGAACTTAATGAAACTCGGCTCAAGCTCACTTAGGAAACGAGCTTAAATCAAAGTTGAGAGCCAAATCGAACTAGCTTGGCTCATTGACAGCCCTACTCACAACTAAGTTTTCTGAATGGATCCCAGAGAAAAATACAAGGCGATTCAAAGGCTAAGCTTCAATAGCCTACATTTCCTTGGTCACAACGTACCAATAGAAACAATATTAACTGCTGCTGACACTCTAAATTTAATATATCATTGCACGGACATAATCCATATGTCGAGCAGTTTGCACATGCAGCACATGTTCAATTTAAGCAACGTATCCTTTTCCACCAATGCAGAAGATTTCTTTTCGTTTTCCTAAGTTTCTTTCCTTGGTATGGAAGCAAGATCTTGACAATGGCGTGGTAAATATATATATATATATATATATATACAACCCTCTCTGAATTTCTACGAGAGGTAAAGCACGTCAATAAAAGACCAGGTATGGTTTTAATAGGAGATACAAGTGAATTCATGGTCAAGCCTGACCTTCTATCACAATTCACATGGTTAGGTTTTAATCTTTGAAATTATTATCTACTATTATATCATATCTTGCAGAAGTAATTTTGTCATTGGTCCAATATAATAACCGTAGTGTCTACTTGAGTCTGTATGTCATTACCGGTTCATGTTTTGCTCCTCAACAATGCTAAATTCAATCTTTTGATATAGCGTTGATTTATATGATTATATTCAGATGGGTAAAAATAATCAGGACTGTTGAATTTAATCCATTTTATGGTTCAGAAAACTTTATCGGTATTTTTTTAGTGTTTGGTGCTAATGTTCTCCTATGCCATTAGCATTCCAGTCAATATAGCCAACAAAATCGAGAGCCTTCAAAGATGAGGTAGGTTTGTGTCCGCTCCCCTAAAAACCACTATCCTCTGCCCCCTTACAAGGGGCGGACACATCAGCACCGAAACGTGATTTATACTTTTTGGGGGAGCACATATCACTTTTCAGCGCTGATGTACCCGTCCCCCTGACAGGGGGTGGTGATTAGCGTTAGTTAAGGGGAGCGTTCCCAATCTTCTTTGTCAAAGGTCCTTTTTTGTGGGATGGAGAAAATAGAAAAGATCATTTGATAAATTGGGAAGAGCTATGCAAGCTAGGGCTGTCAATCAGGCTGGGCTGAGCTGGTTGGTTTGATTTCATCCCAAAATGTTTTACATTTTCTCAAACTCAGACCATGGTAGTCAGCATGAACTCAGCCCGTTTTAAAACAAGAGACCTCGGGTCAAGTTTGGGTTACCTGAACTAAATTCTTCCATTAATTTTTGAGTTAATTTTAGACCCATAACAACACTTAAATGCATATTACATGGGCCTTTTTGAACAGTTGACACATTGAACTACTTGATGATGGTAATTTTTTTAAAAATATAAAGACCCAAAAAAGTAAAAAAATATAGGTTTCATATCAGCATCCATATAAAAATCTTATTTGTTAAGCACTTCAGGCTGGACCAAGCTGAGTATCGGGCTGAAATTAACCCTACCCAAACTTGGCCCAAATAAAACTTCAAGCCTAGAAGCTAGGCCTAAACTCCACCCAGCTTGAAGTTAGGTTGCCCCAGCCCGACTATTTTTCAGGCTGGACATGTCGGGCTTTGGGCCAGTCCGGCCCAATTGATAGCCTTAATTCAAGCCCAAGAATGATGATGGTCTCAGGATCGGCAACATTGTTTTGAAAACAAGGCCTTCTTATGGAAATGGTTGTGGAGATTTGTTTATGAAGGAGGAAGCATATGGCACCCTTTTATGGTAGCTAAGTATGGTTCAGATTTAAATGGATAAGACTGTAATCTGAGAATTCCTTACAAATCCTTCCTTATTTGGAAACACATTGTTGGGATTTGCCCCATCCTCTATCCTCACTTGTCTCTTATTGTTGGTAATGGTTGTAGTGTTCGATTATGGCATGACCATTGGTGGGGCAACTCTCCTCTTCAAAAGTTCTTTTCTAGGTTATTTCATATTTCCCTGCAAAAGCAAGCATATATCTCTGACATTATCTCATTCACCTCTTATGGAGTTTTCTGGAATTTAATCTTCTCCAGAAACCTTGATATTGAAAAATTTTCAATACTCTTCTTGATTCTCTAAAAAATGTTCATATCTCTTCTTCCATTCCTAATAGGTACAGTTGGTCTCTTGAGTCTTCCGATCTCTTCTCCTCATAATCATTCTTGAACTTCCTCCCCTGTGGTCAAAATCATCTTTCTGATTTTCCGACTAAAAAAGTGTGGACTGGTCCCTCTCGTCTTCGTGTTCAAGTCCTTGTTTGGAATGTAGTTCACAGTAGGATGAAGACTTTGGATGTTTTCCAATGTAGACAACCTTACATGATGTTCTTACCTCACATTTTTCCTCTATGCCTGAAGAATAGTGAATCTGGAGACCACATCTTGATTCATTGTGATTTTGCATCCTTCATTTGGCATCATTTTATGTCTCGTTTGTTGTTCTATTGGGTCATGCCTCGTCGCTTGTTGGATTTGGTGAGACAATGGTATTGTGACTTTTTGGACCCTTGGGGAAATATGTTATGGTTGGGATTGTTTCATGGCATTTGTTGGAACCTTTAGGAAGAGAGATAAAATGATTTTTGAAGGGCGGAAGAATCTCCTCTTTAGGTGGCAGACTCTATCCTCCATGAAGTGGCCTCTTGGGTCATTGCATCTTTGGAGTTTGGTGGTCTATCTATCAGTGATGAGATTAAGGACTAACACTCATGCTTATTTTCATTTCTTCTCTCATGTAAAATGTAAATCAATCCTCTCTTGTTCTTATTCTTGTTTTTGTCCCATTTTGTATATTTTTCTCTTCTTTTTCAATAAAGAAAGTTTTTCATAAAAAAATAAATAAATCTCCTATGCCATGAGCCAATCTAGTTGGCCTTGAAGGAGCCTGCCTGAACTCAACTTCAGGCCCAACACAACTACCTGAAACTTGGGCTGGGTGAGCCTTAGCCCAAGGTGAACTGTGCAGGCCGCCGACTGGCCTTGCCCGAGTTTCTTCCATGATAATGTTGTGTGTTAATTCTACACCTAAAACAGAAACTAGCACTCAACTTCAACCCACAAGACATAACAAGCGATTGCTCTAATACCGATATAGAGCATCTTGTCACGACCCGCATGATGCCTGGAGGTTCTGCTGTGGTGTAGGCTCATGGTTGATTGTCTTCTGCTCATAGAATGCTTATCGAAATTGACCTTAAGTTATTCCATTCTGTTGCTATCAACTTATGTACGAACTCAAAAATTTAATACTCTAGAGCTTTCGGAAACAGCAATATATATATATATATATATCTATATATATATATATATATATATAT
>JAOXJP010158877.1:0-12943 GCA_025762735.1 Platanus orientalis
CACACACACACACACACACACATATATATATATATATATATATATATATATATAGAGATATATAAATCTACCTTTTACCCAAGATGAATGTGAAACCGTTTTACCCAATTTTTAGTTTTAAAATTTTTTTCTGAATATGACACATTTTGATGAAAGCCTTATTTGCTCTTATGAATTGTTAACTAGCAAATAAACCTGTGCGAAACATGGGTACAGCCATTAGAGAAAATGGATGGGTGCTTTTCAATAGAGAAAATAGAAGAGAGAGAGAGAGAGAGAGAGAGAGAGAGAGAGAGAGAGAGTAAACCAAATGGGTTTTAATAAATAAGGCAGGACTGGTCTGAACCCAACATGGCTCATCCTGGAAAATGGCCCAAATGGCCTAGCTTGAGCTTGGGCTTGACGGATCCCAGGACCAAGGTAAAGCACAAACCTAAGCTTGGGCCATGCTTGAGCTATCTGTGGCCCAGCCCAACGCTTGAGACTATATATATATATATATATATATATTTGTTAAGAGAAAAAGTAGGAAGAGAGTGTAGAATGGGTTACGGGAAAATGTAGGGAAAGAGAACGTAGAAAGAGAAATAAAAAGGGTGAGGGAATGTAGAATTAAGGAAAAAGAAAGGAAAAAAATAAGGAAGAGGTGGAGACAGTTGAGAGAGAATTTAAGAATATATGAAATTTAAAATAAGAATGATTGTCTTTGTTGAAACAGACCTCTAAAGGCGTACCATTGATTGACATTTGATGTCTTTTTTGACCACCTACTTTTTCAACTGAACACTTTTTTGGACATTTTTACCCCCTAAAACAATACATGTCAGTTTATAGTTCACCATATAAACTACAAAGGAATTTTCATCACAGAACATTTTCTTCTAATAAGAGGAAATGAAAGAAAACTCTATGGGGTGTACTCTCATATATATATATATATATATTTTTTTTTTCAAAAAGAAGAAGAGTAGTAGGGCGTGTCTGATGGTGACCCATTATTTTAGTGTGTATATATTAAAAGGCACCCACTTCTTGATTATCCCTTTAATTAGAAGAGCAATTTTTTTCTTCCTTAAGTTAGAGACATTGCATTGGAACCTTTTGTTAATAGGATTAATAGCCAATGCAATGTCTCACTAGCTAATTATAGCGTACATGTGCATGGAGTGTCATGCATCTTACCAATTCCTAGGGGGGAAAAACTGATTTCAATTTTAAATTTAATGTCTTAAAGAGGCAACCCTGGCTATCAATAGGTAGGCACACCTCAAAAGCAGCGCATTCAACTCTCTTGGATGATGATTGTTGGTTCCAAACGTGTCAATTTGGTTTTCTACCAATCCGAGGTCTGGGCCAGGTCTGTATCTACCACAACACTTTAGGTTGTAACAGGTGTTGAAATAATGAATATTTTCATTAGAAGATGGGATACTATAGGATGTTTCAGTAACATACTAGGAAGCATGGACACTCCAAAATCCTCTTTATGTTCATGTCCGAAACGTATCGGATATGAACACTCCAAGGATACCTCTGTATGTGTATCCATAACATGGTGGTGAACAATTTTTTAATTTTTTTTGGGTACATTTGGGATATGATATTCTAGGGAGTTTAGTAAAATAACTTGAAGAATGTGAATTAATTGAAAAAATACTCAAAAATGGTATTATAGTACAAACAAATAAGAAAAAATAATAAGAAAGAAAAGAGGAGGCATCGGGTTGCAAAGAGCTCACCAATGCAATTTGGTGAGCAACCATTTGGTGCAAAAAAACCAAAGGTTAGGTCATTTTCCGTTTACCTCTCTTAACACCCTATAATTATAGGACCAACACTGGGTAATGACATTTTTTTACCCTTCATCAGAATTCGGTGTCGCATTGCTAGGTAGACACTGGCTTGATTTCTCTCCATTCAAACTGAAGAGCTGTCGAACGCTCAATTGAAGCAGAAGAAGAAAATGCCCTTACTTTTTAAACCTATTGCATGTTGGGTCATATATAGAGACAAGATTCCAACTCTAGATCACTTCGACCAGCTGATCCTTGCTATTATAGCCTTGGTTGTGAACCTTGGGTTTATTCCTATATTGATTGGATGGTCTGAGCTAGAAAGCTGATTGGACAAGTGCAGCATTTTGGGGTCCATCAAATAAAGCCTTTCTCTTAGTCAAAATAGCAGGCTGAATAAGACACCATTTTTATTGTAGAAGCCATGGCTCTCGAGCTCTTGCGGAAAGTCTCCTTTTGATTAGTCTAAATAAAATCCTCAAAGCAGATCTTTGGCCATCCAACTGAGTTTCACCTAATTTGGCACCATCGCATCGTCTTTGGATTTCCATGAGAGCTCCCAGGAGTCAGCAAAATCGGTGTCTTAGTGGGAAATTTGGTAAGTTTCATGTGGTAGGTGTCTGAAACATTATAATGGCATTGGCTCAAAATAGTGTCTCGTTCAATGACTTCATTTGTGAAATAATGACAAGAAAGAATAAAAAGCGAAGAAAAAGAACCCATTACAATATAACCCATAAGGCAGCCATCTTTGAAGTCAAAGTATATATGGAGATGATAAGCTTTGATTGGTCAACTGTCTTCTACCGCCCGTGCTTTCGAGTTCGAATCATTTCAGTCAACTGTAGAGATATCATGCCGGCTTTAATCAATCATGCAACAATGCCAGATCACCCATTTGAATGGAAAGATATTGTAGGGAAGTGTCTTGAATTCACGTGGTTTTGTCAGTGTTGAACCCGTGTCAACCAAGAACCATTTTAAAGTTTGGTTATTTGGGGATCTTAAGCCAACATAACGATTTAGAGTTTTCTTGGGTGAGTGTGTCTCCCATAAAAGGATGGTTTGTGAGTTTTGTGAGGAGTGACAGATTATGGCTGTTTAGAGTTTTGTCAAGACTTCTTTGTGAGAAAAGAAAAAATGTAATTTGTGTAAAGAGTTCTTCTTGGGTTTTCCTTAGGATTTGACCTTTGGGGGATTGAAAAGTCGGATTTAAAACATGCTCTACTTACTGATTTCACTTTTAGATGTTAGATTTTTTCGTATACAGTTTATACTCTTGTGAGCCAAGAGTGCGGTGAAAGAACCCGAGATGTTGGGTCCTATTTTCCGTATGTAGTTGATGCTGATGCGGGCTAGGAGCAGTACAAGTTTTTTTTTTGTTGTTTGGGCCATACACAATTTACACTCTTGCTGGCCAGGAGTAATACAAGATTTTTTGTTTGGTTTCACCATACATAGTTTATACTCATGGGGCCAGGAGTGATACAAGATTTTGTTTTTGTTTGGGCCGTACACAATTTATATTCTTGTGGGCCAGGAATATTACAAGGTTTTCAAGGGTAGTATCTTTTGAGAAACTTTCCATTGATGGGGCCAAGTCGTAGTCCTTCTGATGTGATGAGAAGATGCGTCATTGGAATAAACTTCTCTTACCACATGTGGTCCGTCCTATTTTGGATCAAACTTCTTTCCTGAGTAATGAGATAAGATGATGGGTTATCAAACTGCAAACACCAAGTCTCCAACTTGAAAAGACCTGGACCAAACTTTCTTGTTGAATGCACGAAAGAGGCAAACCTAGTAGCATTCCAATCTTTGTTGTGCTTTCAACCTCTTTTCATCTAGTGTTTTGAGTTCTGCAAGCTACAACCTTGCATTTTCATTATCTGTAAGCCCTTCTTGGATAACGATCCATAGTAATGGGATTTGGCATTCTAAGGGAATAACAACTTTTACATCATATACCAAGGCGTATGGTGTAAAGTGGATGGGAGTTCGAAATGATGTGCGTTATGCCCACAATGCTTCGCCAATTCGCTCATCCCAATCTTTTTTCGACTTTGATACAATTTTTTTGAGTATCTTGCAGAGAGTCTTGTTGAATGCTTCAACAAATCCATTGGCGGGAGCATTGTACATGGTAGAAAGTCGTTGCTTTATTCCAAACTTTTAACAGAATTGGTCCATCAAGCTGTTCTTAAATGGTTTTACGTTATCTGTGACAATGTACCGCATGATTCCATAATGGAAGATAATGTGGTTCTTAATGAATTGTACCATTATCTCTTTCTTTACCTCCTTAAGGGGAATAGCTTCAGCCTACTTTGAGAAATAGTCTATTATAGCCAGGATGTAAAGATGTTATTTTGATGACTTTAGGAGTGGACCAACTACATCGAGTTCCCACCCATCAAATAGCCATGAAGTGACTGTAGGGTGTAATGGTTTTAGAGGTTGACGAATGTAATCTCCATGGAATTGACATGCTTGGCATCGCTTCATATATTTTATAGAATTTTTCACCATTGTTGGCTAGTAAAACCCCATCCTCTTCAATTGGTCATGGAGTTTTGGTCTAGATTGATGTGCTCCACACACTCCTGAATGCGCATCATCAAAAGCTTACAGAAATTCATCGTTTCCAAGACATGTCATGAAAACATCATTGAAAGAACGACGATACAGGTACCGTTAAAGTATACAAATTGGGGTGCATGCTGCCGTATTTCGATCCTATGCTTTAGGTCATCTGGTAACTTTCCATACTACAAGTAGTCGATGAATGGCTGCCTCAGTCTTTAATTTTAATTTCAAACACAGAGACAACATTACTGTGTTGATGTTCATCTCCAAAGTATGCCAAAGGGGGTAATACCCATCGTCGGTAAATAGGCACGATGGTTGCTTCTTCTTCAAGCAAGGCTAGAGTAGCTGCGAGATTTACTAAGGCATCAGCTTGTTTATTCTCACTTCTTGGCATATGCCCTATGGTGATGTCTTTAAACTGTTTTAGAAGCTGACAAGCATAACTGTGGTATGAAATCAAGTATGGCTTTCGTACATCATACTCTGTTAAGAGTTGATTTATGATAACTTGAGAATCTCCATATATATTGAGCTAGTGAATTTGCAACTCTAAGGCCATCTCCAACTTGATGATGAACGCTTGGTATTCAACTACATTATTTGAGCGGAATTGTGTTAAAGCAAATGAGAAAGGTAATACTTCTCCTTGTGGGGTGACGAACACCACTCCTACCCCAGCTCTGTCTCTACATGCAGCACCATCGAAGAACATTTTTCATGCTGGTGGAATATCTAAGTAAAAGACTTCTTCATTAAGCAAGTCTTCAGATAATTTCCACTTTGCTGAGATTGGATGATCAGTAAGGTAATTTGCCAAAGCTTATCCTTTCATCACCTTTTTAGACACATAGGTGATCTTAAATTTTGACAAGAGAAGATCCCATTTAGCTAATCTTCCGGAGAGTACTGGTCTTGTCATGATATACTTAAGGGATCATCACGTGAGATGAGCCGAACAATATGTGCCAACATGTAGTGTTAAAGCTTCTTTATAGCAAAGATGAGAGCAAGACATGTCTTCTCAATGGATGAGTAATTCAACTTTGTTCCTACTAGAGTTCGACTTAAGTAGTATAGAGCATTTTCTTTTCCTTCATCATTGGTTTATGTAAGGAGTGCCCCCAATGACTGCTCTTACACTGTGATGTAAAGAATCAATGGCCTTCTTGGAATTGGTGTAGCTAAGACTGGGGGCTTAAGGAGATACTCTTTTATTTTCTTCAGAGCATTCCTACAAGCATCATCCCATACGAAGGGTGTGTCTTTCTTCATCAACCAATTAAAAGGTTGACATCGGCCTGCCAAGTTTGAAATGAACCTTTGGATGTAAGCAAGTCTTCCTTACAAGCTTTTCAACTCCTATACATCTTTAGGCTCTGGCATGTTTTGAATGACTTCAATTTTTGATTATTCGATTTCAATGCCACAATGTTGAACTATAAAGCCAAGAAATTTTCCTGAAGTAACTCCAAATATAAACTTCAAGGGATTCATCTTTAGTTAATATCTCCACAATCGATTAAAGATGTCACGTAGATCTTTTAAATGGTTTGCCCTCTTTCTGGACTTTACAATCAAATCGTCCACGTAGCATTCAACAACTTTATGAAGCATATCATCAAAGATTTTTTCCATGGCACGTTGATAAGTAGCTCCAGCATTCTTCAAGCCAAAGGGTATAACACGGTAGTAGTATATGCCTTTTGGAGTGCGAAACACAGTCCACTCCTCATCCTTGGGTGACATTCGAATTTGATTGTAGCCTGATGAGCCATCCATAAAAGACAACACTTCATGAATTGTAGTAGCATTAACCATGAGTTCAGTGATGAGAAGGGAAAAATCATTTTTAGGACATGCATCATTCAAGTCTTTAAAATCAATGCACATCCGTATTTGCCCATTCTTCTTTTTCACTGGTATTATGTTGGCAATCCATGTTGGAAATTTTACTTCTCTGATGAAGCCTGCTTCAATCAACATATTGACTTTAACCTCAATTTGTGTAAGCAACTCAAGCCAAAACGGCGTTGTTCCTGTGTGATAGAATGTACATCGTGCTTGACAACGAGATTGTGAACTGCCACCTTAGGATCAAGTCTAGGCATTTCCTTGTAACTCCAAGCAAAGACGTTTTTATACTCTTGGAGCAAATTGAGGTATGATGTTTCTTCTTCCAGACTTAATGAAGCACTTATGTAAGTGAGTCGAGGGTCCTCTTCAGTGCCAAGATTTAACTCCTTGAGTTCATCAACAGTTGTTTGCCCCTTTTCTTTGAACACTAAAGGAGCTTCTTCAAGTTTATCATCTAAGGAAGGTTCTTCAACCACTTGGACTGTAATATGATTGATTGAAGCAATGTCTTTAGATTCCTCCTAGTGATTGTTAGAATCTCGATCTTGCATAGGCTCCTTTTCACCGTTGAGATTTTGGCTTGGCTGATTGGTGAAAACCACAGTGTGTTACCTAACAACCAAAGTTTTACCTAGAGATACTTCTAACTTCATTCTTTATTTTATACGAGAAGGGATTTAACTTCTTGGTTCATCACCCCTTTTAGCCATGGTAGGATCCGACTCTTGTTGATGCCGTCTTTGGATGTCACTTTTTGGTTTGGCATTGCGAGACTGCAGACCAAGGCATGAGAGTGTAGACCTTTTTCGTAACTGAATTTGCTAATTAGACATGGCCACTTGCCCCCCTAATCGATAAAAAACTGAAGCACGTGAGGTTGTATTACTAATCTGATAAAAAATAGAAGAGCGTGATAGCACTGACTTCTTTTCCTTTGGTTCATTAACAACCTCAATAGTAATGTGATGAGTGGATGTTTTCTTCTTTTTGGAGATGTGAACAGGCTTGGGGGGAGTGGACCCAATACTAACTCTTGATGGGAGCACTTTCTCTCTTGCCATTCGCAACTTGCATTGTGTTACGGTCAATCCATGTAGTATATCACCAGTTTGTGCAGAAGAAAGTTCAGCCAGTTGTCATGGCTCTCCTTTTCCATATTCGACATTCTCAAAATGCTTGTAGACAATGGGATCATACCATCCCTCTAGTCATCGCTCAATTATAGAAGAATTTACCTTGTCAGTTTGTGATGTAGCGGGTATTGACGTAGATGCCTTCACAAACCCTTCATGAGATGGTTTAGAGACTACTGTATTTGAAATGGCATGGGTTGGAAGAACTAAGTCTTCTTGCAAAGTCTTAAGGTCGGCCCTTGAAAGAAGAGATTTTCCTTTATTGGTTGTTGCCTCAAATAATGATTTCCCCTATTTTCATCGCAATTTTGGCACATAACACAAGACTGGAGTTGCCTTAGTGCCTATAGGAAATGTCAGCTTTGGTGCAACCTTACAAATTTCTTAATCACCTTGATGCTTTCCAATAGGGAATGGCTCACTTACAAAGTCTTAGACTTCTTTCCCTTTGTGAGTTTTATTGGAAATAGGGACAGATACGGGTAATGCTTCTAGAATCACTTTATCTTCCAAGTAAAATTTGGCGTCTGCAAAATATGCTTCGGCCTTAGTGAATGATTGACTTTCAACCACAACCCGCTTCTGCATTCCATCTTGATAATATTTAAAGCACTGATGCAAGGTAGAAGGCACTACCCCGGTCTCATGCAACCATGGGCGACCAAGGAGAAGATGGTATGATGTCTTGCAGTCAATCACATGAAAGAACGTGGTTGACTCTAAGTCTCTAATGATGAGTTTAAGTCGGATCATACCAATTGCTTGTTGTCTACTTTGGTTGAAGCCTTGAATCATCAGCTTGCTACGAGCTAGTTCATCTATGGAGATACTTATTTGCCTCATTGTATGAATTGACATTAGGTTTACTGCAGATTCACAATCAAGTATGATGCGTCGAATTTTGTGCTTAAGCATATACCCTGTAACATACAAGGGCCTGTTGTGTGGGTGAGAACCAAGTTGTAAATCCTCATCTATGAATGTGATTGTAGCTATACAAGAAGTATTCGGCTCTGGCT
Source organism: Platanus orientalis (assembly GCA_025762735.1). Taxonomy (NCBI): domain Eukaryota; kingdom Viridiplantae; phylum Streptophyta; class Magnoliopsida; order Proteales; family Platanaceae; genus Platanus; species Platanus orientalis. The sequence continues at coordinate 8,389 of JAOXJP010158877.1, forward strand.
TGCTACCAGTGGAGGAATTATCTACTTCTGCCTCTGGATTTTCTTTAAGGTGCTTAAGAAGATTATCACAAGAAATTTGTTCCTCATTGTCTGAGGAAATATAATCTGCATCCAACACATCCTCAACATTGTCCTCAGAAGTCTCATATTTATGGACTGCATAACAAGAGACCACATGAACTTCTACGCATTCTTGTTGTAGAAATTCCTTTGGCATAAACTCTAAAAGAGTTGCTGGAATGTGAGGAGGCTGCTTAAGAACATCTTTAGGGTCGGCAGGTAGAACCTTTTGTGATTGACTCTTTCTTGGCATTTTCTTCTTCTTCTTTATTCCAGCATTGGGCTTACTTTTCCCTAGATATCGCCTTGGCCTTGCACAAGGTGCAGTCTGAAGGTGTTGAGTTTTCTGCTTACGCCAGGTAACTATAATCTAACCTTCATCATCAAAAGGCGTTCCTTTAACTTTTGAATGTACATCTTTTACCAAGGGAGCTTGTTACTTTTGTTTTGGTAAATGACACAAGGTCTACCCCCGGCTGGATGAAGACTCTTTGATGGGGCTGATAGTGATGAAGTCCAATGATCTTAATGTGAGTTGACATGGTAGCGAGAATACTTTTGTATCTTGTGACGACGATACCGACATCATGTATGAATTTGATACAGGAGTGGGATTGAATGAGCCGAAAGTGACTATCTTCATGTTAGTAGCTGCTACCTCCTCCATGGAATCAATTTCAATCTTTCCTTATCGTGCTAAATCCATGATCTTTTCTTTTAGGATGAATCACTTCTCAATTAGGTGACTGACTACCCGATGATAGCGACAATATTTTGGATCATTCTCGTAACCCATCTCTTCAGGCCTCTTTGAAGGTGGGAGCTCGATCAACTTCAATTGCAGCAATTCATCAAGCATCCATGAGACATCAGAGTTTGGAAAAGGATATACCTTTGCTTCGACTTCCTTCAGAGACATCTTGTCCTTCCCTTTGTCTTGGGATGTATTGGCCTTACTTTCTTCCTTCTTCTTTCTAGAGATCTTGACAGGTTTGGTTATGACTGTCATAACCTTCTTGCCTTTACAGGGTTTTACCTCTCTTTTGAATTCTTTTTTCTCTTTCTTTTCGGGCATCACCCGACCTGTGATCTCCATGGTCAGCAATGCTGAGCTCCATATCATGGGCTTTGGTAGCCAACTCCTTGAACGTATGGAGCTTTGTCCCTTTGAGGATATAATATAAACCCCAATGCATTCCTTGGATGCACATGTCGATCGTAGAAGCTTCAGACAGTTTGTCTTTGCAATTAAGAGCACGATTTCTCTAACGGTCGATGTAGTTCATGACTGGTTCATCTTTCTTCTGTCGTGCAGTAACAAGTTTTGCAATGCTCACTGTCTGATGAGTGCTATAGAAGCGATTGATAAATTCTCATTCTAATTGATCTCAACTGTTAATTGAGCCAACTTCAAGATCAGTGTACTAATTAAAAGCATAGCCATGAAGAGAGAAAACAAGCTGCTTAACCATCTAACTCCAAAAGTTCTGACATTGTTGCATGTTTCAACGAAGTGGGCCATGTGTTGTTTGGGGTTACCCTTTCCATCGAACTGTTGGAACTTAGGAGGTTGATACCTTATTGGCATGCACATAACCTCAATACGCTGGGAGTAGGGTTTGGCATACACCATGGACGACTGGGTTAGGCCTCCATATTGAGCATGGATCAAATCCGTGATCATTTTCAGCAACTGTTGTACAGAGAGGGATCTGATAGAAGCTTGGTTTATTTCTCAGGTAAAGTGTGGTGATCTAGTTTTCTCTTTCCTATCCTCATTGTAAAGCTCCATCTGTGGAGTGAATCTCGGAGGATGAAAATGATCATGACTTGATCCAGTTGGATTTTGTTGTTCTAACTTGTTCATCAAGTTAGCAATTTGAATATCTTTCTCTTCCACTGTCTTTGTCAGTTTGACAATAGCCATAGTCATCTGAATAAGTTGCTCCTCCACTGTTGCGGCTCCTATCATAGAGTGTGATTAAGAATTTGTATAGACAGTTTCCCAAGATAGAGATCCAAAACGGGATCTAGACCTAGATCCAGTGCTAGAATGAGCATTTGACGGTTAAAAGCTAACATCTTCACTTATTTCAAGTGAAGGCAATACCACCTTGACTGACAGAATCTTCTCTTGACTGAATGTCTTATAAGATGGGTTTTTCTTGGTAGAGCATTTTTTCCCATGATGGTTGAAAGGCTCAACCAAGTAAGAGGTCTCACTCTTCGTCTTGTTGCGGGTCACAGGGAGCTCGCGATTGGCTTTAGAGACAGTGGTGGAGGAGCTAGAGATGCCAAAAGCTTTCTTCTTGCCTCCAATAGTAGCATCATCAAATACAACAACGGAGCTCTTCTTTGATCCCATCGAGTCTTGTGTGTAGAGGTTTAACGTCGACTTGGGAGATGAGAGGAAAGAGGGTCCCACCAGGCATGCTAGAAATTTGTAGACACAAATTTCGTGCGTAAATCCCCAACATGAAATAAATGTAACAAATTCAATAAATGAAGATTTTAATAAATGAATGAAATACAACTCTTTGATTTTACATTCTTTTACAAAAAGAGTAAAACCTTTGATTCTTTGTCGATGGAATCCAAGGGCCTGAAAGCGTGTTTCTTGGATTCCAATGTTGATGATACTTGATTGCAGGGGAATCACTTCTCTTTGGGGCTTCGCGCTTTATCCAAAAAGGAGAGAAACACCATGAATCTCGTTCTCAGGGCCAGATTTGTGGCGTGTTTCTAAGATGCGAGGATCTTCTTCTGTTACGACTAAACCCAGAAACCAAAGAGAAAATTGTAATAGACAATGAACACAAAGCACACAGAAACACAATGATATACGTGGTTCGTCTTATAGCCTACATCCATGGGCGAAGATGGCAAGGAATTTCACTATCAACAATGAAGATTACAAGGAAATCAATCTCTTAAACCCTAAGCCCCAAAAATACACCCTTCTGCCCCCTTTCTCACTCTAACAAAGTTGGAATGCTTTCCAGAAAACCCTAACGCATCTTATATATGCGGGTACTTAAAAAAGGAAGTGGACCGGGTCGCGGGTCGCTTCTCGAAAACAGGTCGGGTGGTTCAGCTTATATGCTCGACCAGCGGACGCTTGGCTTGATCACCAGTACTTCTCTGAGACATTAGTAACTAGAACACAAGGTAGAATTCGAGCCATACTCAACATCTTCTCTCTAGCAATGAACTGTTGTTGATGGAGAGACTGGAAAGTATGCCTTGAGTCTTCAAGCCTTTAGGGAGCTCTAGAGATGCTTTGGGAGTCTTCTTCTCTCTAGGACTTCTTTCTTCAAGTCTTTTGCCAAATGTCCTTCCTTTATGTGAAAGGGGGAGGGTATTTATAGACTTAGGGTTATAATCTTGTCAAAACCTTGATTGGGTATTGATTGGATGCTCTTACCCCTTTTAGTCTAAAAGAGTGATTGTACATTCTTTGTTTGGAGAGAAGTGCAATTTATGGAATTATTTGTATTCCATGAGTGGAATAACTTTCCTTCTTTATCTAAGAGAATGTAGATTTGACTTATTCAAATCTCTTTCATGTGAGTCCCATTTGGGCTTGTTAATGGGCTTGAGACATGTGGGTTTGGTCTTTTGGGTTATTGTTTGGAACCCAGACTAGGCTCAAATGGACTTGTTCCTTCAATTAGGCTTAATTTGTAAATTTGAAACCCATGTATGACTTTTGAATTTTTGGTGTGTATTTGTGACGGTGCAAGTCCTTATTTGTAATTTGTACAAATTTTAGGTGTCTATAAGAGCTTAAGGAATATAAAAATAGATTAAAAAAATTCCTTATTCTTTCGCTGCTTTGAGTGCAATCTTCTTACGAACATCATCTCAAGGTAGCAGTGTTCTTGTGGTATGATGGAGATACGAAAATTTGATCTGATTCAAGTCTCCTGGTTTTCATTGTTTGGATTTTTCATAAAAAAAAAAAAGAAGAGAATTTCATGCTAAGTTGCTGTAGTTGGTAATTAAATGAAGAAGATGAAGTATGCATTTAATTTATGAAGAATGCCGAAGGACACCATTTTTAGACCATTGAGATGGAATCTCCATTGCCTTCTACAATTGTGAATGCTAGGAACGTGATTTGATATACATCCTGTTCTTTTGGTTTTCAATGTTTGAGTTTCTCTCATAAAGTAACTATCAAAAAAAGAAAAATATTTTGTAAAGAACTCTGTTTGCGGATTGGTAAAGAAAAGTGACAATTTCTTATTGTTTGCCAGAAAGAGATTTTTACAGTTCTCTGTGTTTGTATCTATATGTTTTTTCTTAAGTGAGTGTCAGTAACTCTCTTTCTTTCTTTTTGGTTTTCACCCCCTTCTTTTTTTCCTCTTTTGACAGAATTGTAAGGAGCTCTATTTACTTCATGGCTACTACTGAATACCATTTTCTTTGTGATCTCTCCTATTTTTGAGGATTATTGGGCTTTCCTTATTTGTTTTCTGTCTAAATCATGTAG
>JAOXJP010158888.1:0-12943 GCA_025762735.1 Platanus orientalis
CCCCTACTTGCTTCCATGTCCTCATCAAAGCCTATGTTTGTGATCGATCATAAATCCTTCCATGATCAATCATGACTGAAGTTTTCATCTTTTTGAGTGTTTTCTCACTACTTGTCAAACTTCTTGGCGCCATTCACTTTTCTTCCTTTTATTCCCATTCTCATGACATAATTAGGTACCAAGAGAACAAAAACTAGTCCCCTTGCCTGCATTCGCATGGGGCATCATAAATGGACAACTAATGTCAGCTTTATGTTTCTAAATTTACCAAAGTAGATGTGGGGTGTTACAACAATACTCTTAAAATAAATAAATAGCTAAAGGACTAGGAAACCTCATTTCCCAATAAATTACTAAAACCCTAAACTTACAAACCAAACAATACAAAATTTAAACTTACCTAAAAATAAAACTTCCTAAAACTTTATTTTCTTCACTTACCAATATCTCTTTAGTATTTTGGTCATAATTTTCTCAAATCACATCGGATTTGGGAAATCTTGGTCTCCTTTGAAAGGAAGTTGAATAACCTTTCTAAAGACACCAAAATTAAACCAAGGCAAGTTTTGACCTTAGAAAATTTGGGCTAAAAGTATGGTACAGGATTACAATTAAAAACCTTAAATTGACCTTGGCTTTTAAGCTTTTCTTTTTATAAGTAATTATAGGTGAAGGGTTTTGAACCTAGGTCTATAGTACGACACCCACAGACTTTACCAACTTAGCAAGCTGACATCTTCTGGCTTTCAAGCCTTATTACAAGAAGAAGAAATAAAATAAATTTCTTATGCTACCCTTACAAAATGTGATCCCACATGATCACCCATAATCATCTAATTTCTTCTTGTTCCTTACGGATGCTCCCACATCATCTAGGGTGGCTCAAACCATCACGACTATGTTCACAGTGAACTAATCAACTCTCCCAAAACCTTAAGGTGATAGACGATGTAGGAATTAATATACTTCAACACCCCCCTAGGAGGAACACTGTTCTCACCTGGGAACATTTGGGGACTAAACGCAAGACCACAACTTGTGCACACATGTGTAATACTACGATTGGGACAATACTTTTACTTCGACGAGAATTTGAACTTGCAACTTGGCTTGGCTCTGATATCATATTAATAATGAACTAACCAACTTTCCTAAAACCTTGAGGTATTAGTAGATACATAAATTAATATAATTCAACACGTTATCCCTATCATGGTGTTGACAATGCATATGTTGAGTTGGTCCTCTAAGTAGTAATAATATTGCTGCCATGACATAGTGTGATACCATGCATCATAGTCATGGATGTATAGTTGATAAACATAATCCTCTACATCTACCAACATCCCTAATCGTAGTTATGGAAACCAAGGATGATAAGCATGGGCAATGACATATGATGACAAATACGTCTCCATAGTGTTGGGGGTCCACCTTGATATTGATATGAGTCATATCCTTAGTTGAAACCCAAACAATCAACACAAGATGACTTGCTCTAAGAGTCTAAGTGTCGTAGCTCTTATGTGAGTACCCATACACAGGAAGAAGTTGAACTACTACCACCCTTTCTAGTTGTGGAAGGTGAAACCCATTCAATTGTACTAGCACTGTCGATACTCATGCCATAAAAAATTGTTAATGAAAAATATTATAAATTCCATGAACTGTAAAATACAAAGTAACTAGGACATGCGTGGAGTCATGTTAGAGTCTAAAAGGATCATGGTCTCAAGCTTCATGAATAACAACTTCAAGATGTCAAGAAGACCTCATGGAAAGATAACTAGAAGTATGCAAGACATTCCAAAGGATTCACAACTCATTCTAAACTCTAAAAGGTAAAACATGTAAAGTAATGGTGGTTAAGTGAATTTAAGGTCCAAATAAGGGTTTTGAAGGTGTATGAACTTTTCCAGACCAAGGAGGGACAATCCCAAAGTCTTTGTAGCCTTCTAAGACTTTTTGGAGGCATTATAGAATAGTTGGATCAATCTAGAATCGATCCAAACCTTCTGGTGATCCAACTTATTTGGATCAATCCAGGAACTAACCAACACTTCTCGAGTTGTTTTTTTTTTTTTGAGATTTCAGCATTTTGGATCGATCCATGATTGTAACGGCTATTAAATCTTGCAAAAATAGAAAATAATAAATGACAATCATATTTGAACATTGAGGATTATTCTAATCCAATGGATAACAAGTTTCTGAGTCCTTTATAAATTAAGGTGAGTGCCAGAAAGCAAAAACAACGAGTCTTGAACAATCTTGAGTATCTTAAAACTACTTTGCTCAAACTTCTCCAAGCTTTTAAGAGAGATTTCAATGTCCATTATAGTGCTCATAAATCCCTATACCTAGATAGGAGAAATACTGATTCAAGCCACCTCCTTGCTCATGCTAAGACAAATCATTAAGAGGCAATTTCAAGAGTTGTCCAACGGAAAACTCGATTGGGATTCGTAAGTCACATCTTCCTTAAGAATGAACAATCCCATACTGTGTGTATATAAACATCAACCTTCAAGAGGTAAGTCATGCTATTTTAAATTTATAGTTACTTATGTTTACTTGGGCATGTACAACGAAGACCAATGACTACACTAGTGAGGCAGAGTGAGACAAAACAAGTTTAAGGTGTTAGGACTAGAGGAAGGCCAAAATTGACCTGGGTGGAGGTAGTAAGGAGGGACATGGAAGCTTGTAATTTAACGGCAGATATGGGCCCTAAACAGAGCAGAATGGCGGAGCAGGATTCGTGCAGCCGACCCCAAATAGTTGGGATAAGGCTGTTTGTTGTTGTTGTACATAGAATACCTTTCCCTGGTCCACCTTTTAGGTATGTGGAGTGTGCAGCTATGCATCAACTAACTTACCACACTTACAACAAATCCAATGTTTGGCCATGTAACTATGAGATATATCAACTTGCCAACCATCCTTCTGGATCTACTGGGGTCTGGAAATGATTCTGCTTCATTTAATCCAAACTTGGTGTTTGGATCCTTTGGAGAATCAACAGGCTTACGTCTAGATATAATACCGGATTCTTCCACTAGGTCCATCACATACTTTCTCTAAGGCAAATAGAGTCTTTGCTTAGATCGAGCTGCCTCTATGCCTCGAAAATATCGCAGTTGACCAAAATTTTTTGTCTGGAAGGAATTACTTAGGTAATGTTTCAAATCAATGATTCCATTGTGGTCATTCCCAGTAATAATAATATCATCCACGTAAAGAACTATGTAAATAATACATGTTGCTTGTTTATTAACAAAGAACGAGTGATCAAAGGAAATCCTCTTAAACCCAATACTGTAAGACAATCATGCTAAACATATCAAACAAGTACGAGGTGATTACTTCAGTTCATAAATTGTTTTTCTCAACTTACACACTTTATCACTCTTCCCCTTAGCAACATATCGAGGAGGTTGTTCCAAGTATTCTTCTTCATGTTTGTCACCATTGGGAAAAACATTTTTGACATCCAATTGGTACATAAGTCAATTAAGTGACGCAACAAAATAGATCAAAACTCTTAACATGATTAAGATGAGCAACAGGAGAAAAAGTCTTGAAGTAGTCAATGCCAAAGGTTTGGGTATATCCTTTTGTAACCAAGCAAGTTTTTAACCTTTCAATTACACCATCAGGGTGGTACTTAATGGTATATATCCAACGACAACCAACAACCTGCTTTCTTGGAGGAAGAGTAATTAATTCCCAAGTGTCATTCTGCTGGAGAGCTGCCATCTCAACATCCATGGTTTGCTTCCACCCAGAATACTGCATGTCTTGCGTGTATGACTTAGGTAGAGTGATAGTAGAGAGAGATAAGTCAAAAAAACGAAGTAAAGGAGATAATTGAGCAAAGGACCTAAAATTGTTCATTGAATGTGGAGTACAAAAGTGTTTACCTTTCCGTAATGCAATTAGTAATGAGAGAGGGAGCCTTAACCTAAGGAGAGTGCTCAGTGACGAGTGAAACTCTTGGCTTTTGTGAATATACTTGCAGAGGAGCCTTACAAGTAGGTGGCACTTCGGGATGAACAACATCAACATCTGCAGGCACTGAAAGATGAACTGATATTTTTGAATCAACTGAAGAAGATATTGTATCTAGATTCTTAGAGAACAAATCAACACTAAGAGCTTTCCCTTCCAAAGAAAAGAAGGGGTTATTCTCAAAAAAATTAACATCAACACTAACTAGAATTTGACGTGAGTGGTGATAACATTTATATCTCTTTTAAGTCATGGAATATCCCAAAAAATCACATTTAAATGCTCTAGGAGACAATTTATCTTGATCAAGATCAATGACATGAACAAAATAAGTACATCCAAAATCTCGAGGAGGAAGACAAAACTAAGAAATATTAGGAAATAACACAATGTGGAGATTGGAGATTGATTATTCAACACAAATGGTGGTATGCGGTTCAGAAGAAAACAGGCTGTTAGTACAACATCCCCGCAGAAGGTTTTAGGTACATGTCTGTGGAATAAGGGTTTTGGCAATATCAAGAAAATGCCTATTCTTCCGTTCTACAACATCATTCTATTGTGGCGTATGACCACAAGAAGATTGTTGTTCAATCCCATGCAAAGTGTAAAAATCTTGCAAGTCCTTTTGGGTATATTTATGTGCATTATCAGAACAAAGTGTATGAACATGATAAGCATACTAAATTTCAATTTCTCTATAGAATATTTTAAAGATAGGAAGAAATTCTAAATGATCCTTTAACAAAAACATCCATGTCATACGTGAATAATCATCCACAAAAGTAACGAAATAAAATAACCAAACAAAGACTTATGTCTAGCAGGATCCTAAATATCAGAATGAAAAAGTTCAAATGGACTCAACTTACTTCCTATGATGTTTTCCTAATTGATAAGTTTCACATTTCAGTTTGGACACAGGCTGTAAAGAAGGAATACCATATTTTAGTTTTTGTAGGGACGGATGGCCTAAGCGATTGTGCCATTGTAGAAGAGAAACACTTAAATTCATTACAATTGCACAATCACTTCTTGGATCCTCATCTAATAACATAGGCCATTTGCTTCATGCTTGCCAACTGTCATCTTCCTCATTTTGAGTGGTTGAAAAATACAGTGAAAAAGATAAAAGGTCATTGAACAATTTAATGCTTTGGTTAGTTTACTCACAGATAGTATACCAAATGGAAATTTGGGCACATATAATGCTGATGAAAGGGATAGAGAAGAGTCATATTAGCATCTCCATGACCACTGGTGGAACGTGTAAGGCTATCTGCAAGAACAATTATAGATTGTGTATTAGAAGAATCAAGGGAAACTAAATGGAACAACGTATTGGGCATATGCTCAGAGGCTCTTGAGTTAATAACCCAAGATGACCTCTGAGTGACAAGACGAGCAGTATTTGAGTGAGCTGAGGTAGCAGTAGATGTGGATGGTTCAGCAATAAGTCTTGTTGACTGAATCTGATGTAGCATTGTATCATACTCCTCATGAGAAAGTGTAACTGATCCGGTCCACTATTTGAAGCTTCATTAATAGATGGAGAATGATTGTCGCCCACTACAGATCTTATAGAAGTCTCACCAGATGTAGTCATGACATTAGCCTGAGTAGGCTTCCCAAAATTATCCCAACATTTATTTGAAGTATGATTTTTCCTGCCACAATGGGTACATTTACGAGGTGTATCAAATCCATGTCCTTGACCTCTGCCACTACTAGAATTTCTTCCTCTACCTCTAGAAACATTGCCTCGACCTCTACCTTCCATGGATATAAGAGCTGAATTTCATTGCTAGGAAGAGTAGTGGGATATGAGACACAGATGAAGTCGTGGCTGCTTGCAACACTCGGGCATAAGCATTGTTCAAAGAGGTATGCCATCATGAGCAAGGATTTGTCCTCTAATAGTTTGAAATTGGGAATTCAATCCAAACAAGAAGTTAATTATTTAAATCCCTCACGCTACCTTTTAAGTTGTTCATATGTCATTTTTGATGGGTTGATACATATTTAATTCATCCCACTTGCCATGTAAAGTATTGTAGTACTCACTCACCGAGTCATCACCTTGTTGCAACTTAAATATACTCTCATACAATTGATAAATCCTAGATACATTCTTCTCCATAGAATACATCTCCGGGAGAGTTGTCCAAACTTGTTTAATAGTGTCCAAGAACATCACTCCCTTCTCGTAGTGGATCCCCTTGGTTTCCAATTGGGTTGTGAACGGACTGAGGTTAGGGATGAGGCATTGGCAGCTCCTTGTCCATTGATCTCTAATCCAATGGTGCCAGTGCATGCTGTTATTGGAACCGTTGGATCTTCTACTCTCTTTGGGGTTGTGATCAATGCTAGGTTTGATGATATTTCGATCAGGAGGGAATTGACTCGTGTTGGATCTAGTTCAAATTTTGAGAAAAAAATCAATTATGGCTTGTCGGATGCTCACCTAGTAACGACCACGAGCAAAAGAAGTATCTGGGTTTGGCGCCCTAAAGGTGTGGTCCAACCAGCTGGTCATAATCAGGCTAATTCAAGTGAACCGGTTGGTCCTGGTCCTTTGAACCAAAGGATTTTAACATCTAAGGTCCACTTGACACACTTCGTTTTCAAAAGCTAGGGATTTGAAGAGGGATTTCGAGCATCAGCCCCTTTTGAACTCAGACATGGTGACATTCGACGAAGAGCCACGGTATCACTAGGGTGTGGACGCGTTGGCGGACTCTTTGCCTTCTAAGACTGTGTCGGCTTCAAGTGGGAAGGGTGATTGTTCATCTACATCAACTAGTTTGGCCATAGGTGAGGCCACCCTAGCAATCTCGCCTTGATATCCGTCATTAATGGCATTCCCTGCCTCTTCGATGAGGCAACATTCCGAACAAAATTCCATTGTTTCTGATTTTGCAAGCTACAAACCATCCAATGTTTCAAGCACTCACTCTTCTAATATGGAATCAGTGACTTCTTCAGGCTTGATTTCGGATCCACATGGTTTGGGAGATTTGCGGATGGAGGGTGGAAGGCACGCTTTTGCAAACTACAAATGGGCGTTGGATGAGGAATTTATTTAAGATGATGAGAGGGCCGACAGTGTGACTAATCAAGACAAAAATCTGGATTTCTTCATCTCTTGTCAAAAGGTTTAGTTTGTTAATTGTGTTGATTCTTCTGAGGACTTGCAAGAGGCGACATCAAAGGATTTGGTTTTGGTTGATGGTGCTTCAAACTCTATGGCTGAATTGGGGTTTGAGAGGACTGGCTCTATGGATCGTTCGTACTCTCAGTCTCCTGCTTTGCAATTGCGGGAATCTATGCTTTTTGGTGAAGTTTTGCCGCCGGAGGATTGGATCACTACAAATTCTACACTTATTTCTTCAAGCCCTATCCACAATCAAAAAGGTATTCTTCCAAACCCTCCTTCTATTCGGTTAGTTTCTTCTACTAATTCTATTTCTACTTCAAAATTTGTCACTCCTTCGGACTCTCCTATTAGTGTGAGCCAGAATGCAACAAGGATGTGGAATGCCATAATTTGCAGGGTATTGGAACACAAAGTAGTAAATTGGAGTATGGGGATAGTGTTAACTCTGTGAAAGGAATTGATGTGTTTTTAAGAAACATGGGCATGAAAGTATGTGATATGGAGGGAAATGATGTGATACTTTTAAATTATATGGACTGTTTTTCTGCAAAGAATAAGGATAATAATTGTAAAAAGGTTCACAGGGGGAAAAGAGAGCTTCAGAATTTAGAATGGGATATGAAAGATGGTGGAGCAGGTAGAGGGTCTACTTCAACAAAAAGATAGGGAAGGGACAAAGAAATTGTTACTCAATGAAGATTATTAACTGGAATGTTAAAGGGCTGGGGGGTGTTGAAAAAAGAATGAAGGTTAAAGAATACATCGTGAAGTTTAAGCTAGATGTGGTTGTTATCCAAGAAACAAAAAAGAGCGTATCTGTACTTAACTCATTCGGAATTCTTGTGGCCATGATTTGTCTTCATGGTGTGCGTGTCCTGCATTTGGAATTGTGGGAGGAATTTTGGTGGTTTTGAACCCGATGGTTCTTAAAAAGGTGGATGAATTCATTGGAAATTTCTTTGTCTCCATTGGATTCATTGATTTCGCTTCAGGATTTGAGTGGTTGTTAACTAGAGTGTACGGTCCTTTTTCAACTCAATTTAGGCAACAATTTTGGGAGGAGCTTTACGATGTGAGAGGCTTGTGGAATGGGCCGTGGGTTGTGGGAGGTGATTTTAATGTCATTCAATTTGCCCATGAAAAAAATAATCAATCGCAAATAACGAGAAGTATGGGAAACTTTGGAGAGTTCATTAATAGTTGTTTTCTCAGGGATTGCCCTCTTAGAAATGCTAAGTTTACCTAGACAAATGATCAAGATAATCCCACTTTGAGTAGGCTGGACAAATTTTTAATCTCCCCAATGGGAAGATCCATATCCTCGGTTTTCTCAAGAAGGGATTCCCAAGATTGTCTTTGATCACTAGCCAATTATGTTTTCTATTGATATTCCAAAGTTTGGTCCCTCTCCTTTTCGATTTGAAAATATGTGGGCTCTTCACCCCTCCTTCAAGGAATATGTTAGGAGTTGGTGGGATGTGCAACAAGATGGGGACTGCGAAGATTTCCGATTCATGAAGAAGTTCCAGTTTGTGAAGAAAAACTTAATAGAGTAGAACAAAAATACATTTGGAAGATTAAATGAGAAGAAGGAATTAATTTAGGATGAAATAAGTGTTCTGGGCAACAAGTTGCATGAGGATGGGGTATTATCGCCGGAGATGGACATTAAAAAGAGGGATCTTTTTGCCAACTTGGAAGTGATTCTTAGATATAAAGATATTCACTGGAGCCAAAAAGTAAAGTGCAAATGGATTAAGGAGGGTGATGAAAACACTAAATTCTTTCATAGGGTGGCGAATGGTAAGAATCGAAAAATTATCATTTCTCGTCTTATTATTGGGGGATAGTTAGTTGAAGACCCGAATGCCTTTAAGGATGAAGCTATCCATTTTTTTTTTCCAAGTTGTACTCGAGAGACATTGGTGAGTGCCATTTCATTGACAATTTGTTCCTCCTCGTTAGAGGAATCTGAGGCTTTTGGGACGGAGAAGAAATTTTTGGAGGATGAGATTAAGAATTCTATATTCTTTATGGCCAAAGATAAATCTCCAGGCCCTGATGATTTTTCTATGTTACTCTACCAAGAATGTTGGGACGTCATTAAAGGGGACCTTATGGAAGTTTTCATGGAATTCTTGGATCGCGGAACCATTAACAAAGGGGTAAATGCAACATTTATTGGCCTCATTCCTAAAAAGGAAGGGGCTATGGAGCTCTCGGATTTCTATCCTATTAGCCTGGTTGTCAATCTCTATAAGATTATAGCGAAAGTCCTCTCTATGAGGTTGAAGGAAGTCATGGAGAAGGTTACTTCTAACTTCCAATGTGTGTTTGTTAAGGGGTGTCAAATTATGGCTGACATTTTCATTGCCAATGAATATGTTGATGAGTGGAAAAAGAAGAAGGATTCTGGGTTGGTGTGCAAGATTGACTTGGAAAAAGCATATGATAGAGTTGATTGGGGGTTCTTGAGATGGGTGATGCGGAAAAAGGGCTTTAGGGGTAGATGGATTGACTGGATCATGGGTTATTTAGACCATCCTTTTTTTCTCTATCATGTTGAATGGTGCTTCCAAAGGTTTTTTCAGGTCTTTTTGTGGTTTGAGGCAAGGAGACCCCCGTTCTCCTTTCCATTTTACTTTGGTGGCAGATTCTTTAATACATTGATGTCAAAAGCGACCTCTCTGTCTCTTATTCATGGAGTTAAGGTGGGGGATGATGACATTGTAATTTCTCACTTGATTTGCAAACGATACTATATGCTTTATTAAAAATTTGAGTGAGTAAATGATGCATTTGATATATATTCTTCTATCCTTTGAAACCATCTCTGGGCTGAAAGTGAATTACTCAAAATCGAGTATGATGAGGATTAGAGTTGAGGGGGGGGGGGAGGATCTGGCAATTCTAGCTAGATTGTTGGGTTGCAAGGTGGACCAATGACCTTTGAAACATCTTGGATTGCCGTTTGGGGGGGATTCAAAATCTATTTCTTTTTAGGTCCCTATGGTGGAAAGAGCTCAGAAAAAAGTTTCATCTTAGAAGAGGTCATATATTTCCTTGGGTGGGAGGATAACTTTGATTAAGGCCACAGTGTCAAACATTCCCGTTTATGACATGTATTTGTTCAAGATGCCTCACAAAGTGGTATCAATGTGATTTTTTATGAGAAGGGAGTAATGAGAAAAAGGATCATTTGGTTAGATGGAGTGATGTTTGCAGGCCAAAAGATGCAGGTGGTTTGGGCATTGGGTGTCCTAAGGAAAGGAATCTTGCATTATTGGCAAAGTGGCTGTGGAGATTTTCCGGTGATCGTGACAACCTATGGCATTCCATTATCCTTAGCAAGTATGGCAGGCACTCAAACGGTTGGGATGTCAACCCTCAGATTTCTTCTTCTATGTCATTGATTTGGAAGAATATCATTTTTTTAGTTCTCTTACTTTCTCCCTTTGTTAGATTCTTGGTGGGTAATGGTAATTCTATCCGGTTTTGGAAGGATTTTTGGTGAGGTGGATCAATGTCTATCTTCTACCTTTCCGAGGCTTTTCATCTTTCCATTAACAAAGATACGAAAGTCTCTGAATCTATGTCGACCTCTCCTATTGGTAATTCGTGGACAATCCATTTTTCTCGTGATCTATATGACTGGGAGATGGATCAATTGGGAAATCTTATGTCTCTGCTTAATGATGCTTGATTGTCCTCATCCTTTTCTGATACTCATGTCTGGACTTTAGAATCCTCTAGGAAGTTTTCCTCTAAATCTTTTTTCTTGTCCTTAATTAGAAACCAACCATTAAGATCCTTTCTTGGTACTAAAATTTGGAAGCCTCTAGTTCTTCCTCGTGTTAAAGCTTTCGCTTGGACAGCTGCTCTTAAATGAATTAATACCATGGATCTGTTACAAAGGTGAAGGCCTTTTATGCTACTCTCTCCTAATTGGCGTGCGCTTTGTAAGTGTGATGAAGGGACGGCAAATCACTTGTTCCTCCTTTGTCCTTTTGCAAGGCAAATTTGGAACTATTATTTTAAACAAGCCAATCTTTCTTGGGTTTTGCCAAATGATGTGAGGGATTTGTTCTTACAATGGAATGTGTGGGGAGTGGGGGTGAGGGGGAAAGTTTTATGGAGTTGCCTCGTTCATTTGGTCATTTGGAATGTTTAGAGGGAAAGCAATCTTCGAATTTGTGAAGATAGAAATAATTGTTGCAATGCGTTGATTGACTCTTATCATTTGCGTTGTAAGTAGTTGGGTATTTGTCACAAAGGAGTATGAGGGCCTATCTTTATTTGAGTTTGTGAAGAATTGGGTGACTTCGATATCTCTTGCGCCGGATGTCTTAGTGTCAAATTGGATCCCTTTGTCGACGGGTTTCTTAAAACTGAATTTCGATGGGTCCTCAAGGGGTAATCCGGGATTATGTGGATTTGGGTGCACGATTAGAGATCATCAAGGGGTAATCCTTCATGTCATGGCCAGGCCTCTCGGACATGGAGACTCCACAAAAGCTGAGGTGCTTGCTTTGTTTCATGGGTTTCGGCTTCTTAAAAGAATTAGAGTTTCTCTTACATGTGTTGAGGGGGACTCGAAGATTGTTATTGATTGGGGTTCGGGATTATGTGATGGGGGTTGGAAATATTCTCACTTTCTTTATGAGATTTGAGAGATTGTTGTCTCTTCTAATCTCTCTCTCATGCATGTTTCGAGAGCTCAAAATTCAATCGCAGACAAAATTGCCAAATGGGGAGTAGGCCTTGATGTCTTATATTTTTCTACTGTAATGCCTGTCTTTCCAAATGATATGGATTAGTGCCTTCGGGCATCTTGTTGTTGTATTTTATTTCTTCCTCCTTTTCTAATAAAGTTATTAATTATCCAAAAAAAAGAACATCACAGTGGCACTGATCTAGGGTTCCATGCTATTCCATAACCATGTCATTACAAGATAGTTATCTTGCAACCAATCTTCATATCCAACACTTGTTTTAGATGGGGGATTAATAGTGATATATTTCAACTTTCTTCTTGCACCAAGAAAAACCTTGACAGATTACTTCCATTCAACCTGATATTAGTAATCTGAAGATATACGCTATTTGCAAAATTTACCATAGAAACTTTTTCTTCGCTTAAGGAAGACATGATGTCTCTTGACTAATCAACAACGGAACTTAAATACTTTGGACAAAAAAAATCCAGCCACTACACAAACATACGAGTTAGATAACTTGATTAATAGTCATAGAAATCAATCACTTGCACATCCAAGAAAACGTAAAGAATAGAAATGAATCCCTAGCATATCATGTTTTTATTGAAATAGAAGAATAGTCCATATGATCATGGTATCAAATGGTTTGAAATGTCTTATATGTCGCCTAACATTTGTCCATGTATACCAGGACAGACATGACTACCTACACCAACACGAAACATTGACTACATTATAAAACTTCATGTTTCAGTTGATATGATGTACAATGTTGACGTGTTGAACGAATATTCTGTTTTTGCAGTGTTTTATTGTCCAATGTCGACATTGTGTTGTTATCCAAAAAAATCATATACAACAACAACAACAACAAACAACCTTATCCCAACCATTTAGGGTCGGCTTCACGGATCCTATTCCGTCATTCCGCTTTGTTTAGGGCCCTTATTTGCTGTTAAATTACAAGCTGCCATGTCCCCCTTTACTACCTCCACCCAGGTCAATTTTGGCCTTCCTCTAGTCCTTCTAGCACCTTCAACTTGTATTGTCTCACTTC
>JAOXJP010158909.1:0-12943 GCA_025762735.1 Platanus orientalis
AGTGAAATGATACCCACGATGTGTCTCGTCTCACGACGTCTCACAAAGAGGGTCGTCGCAGGTGATGTGAACCCAAAGTCCAGTGCCACCGCGAATGGATGACGTGGAAATCCTTTTTTTTTTTCTCGGATCTTACAATAAAACGGATTTTCTAGGACTCAGGTGGAGGGATTTTGCCGAGGTTGTGAACCATCCGATCGGAATCCTTTTATCTTACAAGAATGTGACATGGATTCTATTTTGATTGTTGATAGCTCAATAGAATTGGGAGATATCCAAATCATTTTCGTATTGGGTCGTTATTCAATAGTGGGACCCATCCTTTATGTGATGGAACGCTTTTTTTCTTGCTTGCCACTACGAGGTGGTGGAGGTACGGGTGTTAGTCTACCAATCTGACAATAAAATCGGCCCCCTTCTTGGGGGAACCCATGGGACCCACATGTAAATACTTGAAACCCTAAGTGGCAAAAATGCCTGCTTGGCATTGCAATGGGCATCTATTCTGACGAGTCCTTAGGGTTACCTGTAGACAAGATTAAGACAACCATAATTTACCACTAGTCTCTTATTTATGGAATCATGGCTCAACATTGAATTGGTCCCACCTTAAAGATTCCTTGGGCTAAACATGGTAGCTCTGTACCTATCACTGATGGGTCCCACCTAAGACATTAGTTAAAAAAATAATGACTCCAAATTAATATTAACCGCACGATTGTTCTTTTACATAAAATCCTCAACTCGGTGCTCCAAAAAGTGAAAATCACCTACCAAATTTCGGATCATAGTGTCCCTTACCCCCTCTCACAAGGGGTGTGGGTCACCTATACTTTTGCATGGGACCCATACCCCTGTGAGGGGGCGACAGAGGTACAATCCTAAACAAACATCCTTTCCTGTCAATGCAGAAGATATGACACATACCAAAAAAAGTGAATTTTCTCCTACCACACCAGATTAGTCTACTGAGTAGTAAGTACTGACGGGAGAGAATCTTTCCTTCCAAATTTTATTTTTTATGTACGGTACAACACTTTAAGCTTTGGAACAAGATTTGCTCTATATGTTTTGTTTGTAGAGGCAAAGCAAATCCTCTACTGCAGTTTAATGCGTGGCATTGTCCAGCTTCATCTAAAACATGTATTCGAAAATAATAAAAATTACCCACCAAATTTGATATTTTTGATACATGTTGCACTACATATCCATACCAAACAATGTGATCAGAGGCGGAGCCACATAAGGGTGGGGGGGCACCCGTCAAATTCTAAAAAAAGTATTATGTGGTAGTGTTTTTCAATGGCTTGTAGGGCTAAGGGGGCAGTTGGCCCAGACTGATATCCTCTGCGACAATGAATATTTGTGCTGGGTTGGAGCCACCATTCATGGGGTGCCATGTGGCATCGGGTACTGACAAGGAGGGTGGGTCCCATACACTTTTGTTAGTACCTGATGGCACACGACACCCCATGAATGGTGGCTCCAGCCTGGCACAAATATTCAGCATTGCAGAAGATATATCATCCCAATTACCCCTTCAAATTACAATATATATATATATAGTGCTTATGGTGAATTATAATCTATAGTGCTTATGGTGAATTATAATCTCCCACATGTTGTGTTGGGGGTTCAAAAAAGTGTTAAGGTATAAAAAAAGAGGCACCAAATTCAAAAACACATCATGTGTCAATCAATGACACATCTACATGACTTGTGTCAACACAAAAAAAACATTTGATTAGTTAAAGTAACAAGTCTGACCACTTCAAAAGATCATGTTAATCAAATTACTCAAGTGGTTACAAAGAAGTTTACGAAGACCTATGGCTATATTTTAATTTTTCTTTTATTTTTTTATTTAGTAAAAGAGAGGAAACAAATTAATAGAAGAGATTATTACCCAAAAAAAAGTTGAAGAAATTAAAGCTTAAAAAATAAAGCTAACACATGTTGTGTTGGGGGTAAAGTATCCAAATAAATGTTCGACTGAAAAAATAGGCTGAAAAAAACAAACACCAAATTAAAAAACACATCATATGTCAATCAATGGCATGCATATAATGTCTATGTTAACACAGACAGTCATTCTTCTTCTTGTTTGCATAAACGTCGCTTGTTTTCAATGATATAAATAAAATATATTTTGTTCTCTCCTCTAAACTATGGTTTCTCCAAAGGAGAATGATTGTCTGTTTTGAGATAGACCTCTAAAGGCATACCATTGATTGACACATGATGTGTTTTTGAATTTGATGTCTTTTATTGACCACCTACTTTTTCATCTAAACACTTTTTTGGACCCTTTTACCCCCAAAAACAACACACGTCTTTATAATTCACTATAAACAATACAGAGGCATTTTTATCATAGAATGATCGAAGAAAATTAATCAGCCACAATTGATTCTATAGCCTCTTATAGCAATGGCTGTAAGAGAATCGGATTTGATGCAACAATTCCAATTTCCAAATTGACAAAGAAAATGCCTAATATACCCTTATTTTTCAAGTGGTTGACCTTTGTGAGGGCCAGTGATGTGGGACTGCCAAGATGATGGCAGTGGTTTTTCACAGAATATGGGCCCAAACAGTAGCAAGAACAAGAATTTTAAAGAGAAAAGAAAGGAATAATTCACTTCTGGAAAATCTAGGGCAATGGTGTGAAATGACCAAAATACCCCTGACTGCATGTCAAAAAATTCTGCACTCAGACAGGGTGAATCTTGGACACTGTTCCAACGAATTTTAGTAGATTAGGTGTGTGAAATTAAATCCTCAAGGTTGCTGTTTTAACTTAGAATGAAGTAACACACATTATAGGCTTATTTAGTGTCTAATCTAAGATAGAAGTAGGGCTTGAACTAGGGTTTAAACAATGGAAGAAGGAGACTGATTAGAGCTTCAGATCTAGGACTGTTCTTAGGCAAATAGTGGGTAAATAGGTTAGGTGTAAGGGGTATGTATGGGCTGTCGCAAGATGTAATAGAGGTGGGGCTTGGGGTTTCCTTGAATAAAACGGCAAAGTGAAGGGGTTTAAAAGCTGCCGCTGGGTTTATGGTCGATGAGGTTTGGGTTTTCTTGAAGAGAACTAGAAGGGGAAGGGTAATTGGGTAACCACAGGTTATTAGGATGATATCTTGATGTTTCTTCAAAGAAAACGGTGGGGAAAGAATAGTTCTTGGTCTGTCTACAGATTTATAATCAAGAGTGGATCTTGTAGGTTCTTTATTGAATCTTGAGAGTTCTTTAATTAATATTCAATAACAGTAATTAATCTTGAAGAAAACAACAATAATTAATAGCAGGAACAAAGAAATAAAGAAAGAAATCAATATAGAAGAAAGAAGCAAGAAGAGAGAAGAGAGGGAGAAGAGATGGGAGGAACTCATGGGGAGAAGGAGAGATTCACGAGTGAAGAGAGAGAGGATGAGAGGTACCTGTCAAAGTCGTGGACTCCACAAAGCAAATCTTTATTCTTTAATCAAAACTGATTACAACCTATTGGACCCATTCTATTTACACTTAACAAGACTCCTACTCACAAAAGGACTCTTATACCATAATAAACCATGGCTGTCAACCGGTACTCTTTTACTTCTAAAAAACTTTTTTTTATGCTTCTAAATTGCATCTAAGACCTTGGCAATTAATGCCTTGTTACATAAAATTCCCCTATAACATAAAATCCCTTTAAAATAACCCTAAACAAATCCCTAAATAAGACCCAAAAACATCCCTAAAATTTTGGGAGGCAACCCTAAATTAAGTAATATCTATAGAAACTTCCAGGGCCCTTTTTGGCTTGGTTTGGGCTTAGGTCTCTAAAGAGGATATGCCCTTTCTAGCCAATTCAGGGTTGTTGCATCAACTCCCCCACTCTTAAACGAACTCAACCCCGTTGAGTTAGGGGGTGACCCAAGGATTTTGTTGCCTCTATAAAGTACGTGCTGAAGAAGGAAGGAACCAACGATCTTCTTTAGCTTCAAGGCTGGGACATCACGGCTTGGCATTATTGTCATCTCTTGATTGCGGTATTTGAAAGTGTACGGGTTCTTGAACTTGCAATGCTGCACCTTCTTGTCATATAACCACATTCGTCCACATCTTGATGGGAAGGACATTGCATAGGATTTGATCCCAGAATTCTCCAATGGAATAAGTGATCAAATACCTCTCTTGGACTATCAAATTGGTGTTATTCACCCACGCCAATTTATATGGAGCTAGATGTTTTTCCATCTTCTAACCAAGCTTCTTACAACCATTCTTAGACACGACGTTGGTGCAACTACTTCCGTCAATCACCATCGAACATAACTATCCATTACACCTACCTTTCTTATGAAATTTGTTATTTCTATGCCAATCTTCATTTACCTGTGCTGCATGTTTGTCAGTATTGGATGTAGAACAGAGACGACCTAGTTATCCTCAAGCTCATTAAGCTTGTCCTCAAGTGCCTACTCTGCCTCAAGGATAATAGTCTATTGAGGGTCATGAACTTCTTCCTCAATGTAGACGGCCTAATCATCCTCAAGCTGATTAAGCTCGTCCTCAAGTGCTTGCTCTGCCTCAAGGATAATAGTCTACTAAGGGTCATGAACTTCTTCCTCTTCATTCTTAGGCTAATTGTTGGAAAAACCCATGACTCGCTAAGTGCATTGTGTTGAAAAATGACCATAATCTCGAACCCATGACTTGCTAAGTCATGAACTTTCTCTACCTTCTGCACTGTCCGTATATGTTTCGGACTCTAGACGGTGAAGTAGTCCTGGTTGGTCTGGAAGATTCAGATGCAACGCCATTAACTTGTCGCTTACTAGCTGTCCTGCCAATAGGATACTACTCTGAATCTTGGACCTAGGAGAACCCTTGGAGATGGCTCGCCCGAAAGGAACTCTCTTTAAATTCTCATCGACTTGATATGCAATGCGGACGACATCATCTAAAGTGGGCACATGGCTATAACTCCATCCTGCCGCAATTTGAGGTTGTAAACCACGCCGACATGGCTATCATAATGTCATCATTCCACTTGAACTTAGCTCGAGTAGCCAAGTGGTAGAATTTACTAGTGTACTCCTCACAGACATGGTTCCTTGTTATAGTTGTGTGAACTAAAGCTGATTATGTTTCTTGTAATATGGTGGCTCAAATCTACTTTATTGTTGCTTTAAGATCTTCCCAATTTTTGAAGGTTCTCCATTGTCTAGCATGATCATCCTTATATGGTCCCAGCACATTCTTGTAGTACCTTTGAACTTAGCTTCTGCAAATCTAAGTCTTCGGCCTTCCGGAACTTCATGTCAATTAAAGAATGACTCAACGCTATGTAACTAGTCAAGAAATACCTCTGGATTGTGCTCTCCATGGAAATCCGACACTTCTAGGCGTGTGTTCCGGTCAATCTTATGATGGACAAAACTACAGTGGGTATCAAATATGTCATTATGCTCTCTCCTAGGAGGTACCCCCTCATGCTGAAAATGATGAGAAGATTCGCCAACTTGCACACCACTAGGCTGACTTGGAGGGGGTTCGGAATTTGAGGCTCCCATGGCCTGGACTAGGGTCTTCTCAACCTCATCTTTCTTTTGGATAGCAGTTGTAAGAAAGCTAGTGGGGATCATATAGCAGCCAAGCTGGTTTATAGACCATCCATCCTAAAATATAATTCCACCTTTGTAACTTAAAGATCTTGAGCGTGATTCTTAATTTGGGCAGATAAATCATTGTTACTGATCCCCATGGTGTCAGTACCCACTAAATCTAAATTCTCTAGATTTCAGCTAGATGGAACCAACTGGAGTAACCTTATGCTCTGATACCAATTGATGTGGGACTGTCGGATGTCAGTGGTTTTCCACATAATATGGGCCCAAACAGTAGCTAGAATAAGATTTTTAAGGAGGAAAGAAAGCAAGAATTCACTTCTGGAAAATTTGGGGTAGTGGTGTGAAATGACCAAAATACCCCTGTTCGTCAGAAAATTCTGCGGACAGGGTAAATCTTAGGTCTAAGATGTCCAACTGTTCCGAATTTCAATGAATTCGGAGTATAGTAGGTGTGAAATTATATCGTCATTGTTGTTGTTTTAACTTAGAATGAAGTAACACATAAAATATAGGCTTGTTTACAGATCTGAGAAGTAGGACTTAAACTAGGGTTTAAATAGTGGAAGAAGGAGATTGATTACAGCTTCAGATCCGGGACTGTTCTTAGGCAAACAGTGGGTAACTAGGTTAGGTGGAAGGTGTATGTATGGGCTGCCACAAAGTGTAATGGAGGTGGGGCTTGGAGTTTCCTTGAATCAAACAGCAAAGTGAAGGGGTTTAAAAGCTGCCACTGGTTTAGGGTAGATGTGGTTTGGGTTTTCTTGAAGAGAACTAGAAGGAGAAGGGTAATGGGTAGCTGCAGGTTACTAGGATGATTTCTTGGAAGAAGACACTGAGGAAAGAATAGTTCTTGGTCTATTTACAGATTTAAAATCAAGAAAATCTAATCAAGAGTGGATCTTGTAGGTTTTTGAATGAATCTTGAGAGTTCTTTAATTAACATTCAATAACAGTAATTAATCTTGAAGAAAACAACAATAATTAATAGCAAGAACAAAGAAATAAAGAAAGAAATCAATATAGAAGAAAGAAGCAAGAAGAGATAAGAGAGGGAGAAGAGAAGGGAAGAATTCATGGGGAGAAAGAGAGAGATCCATGAGTGAAGAGAGAGAGAAGGGAAGAGAGGTACCTGTCCAAGTCGTAGACTCAACTAACCAAATCTTTATTCTTTAATCAAAACTGATTACAACCTATTGGACCCATTCTATTTATACTTAACAAGACTCCTACTCACAATAGGACTCTTATACCCTAATAAACCAAGGCTGTTGACCAACCCTCTCTTCTAATAGTTTTTTTTTTTTTAACTCTTAAATTGCATCTAAGATCTTGGCAATTAATGCCTTGTTACATAAAATTCCCCTATAACGTAAAATCTCTTTAAAATAACCCTAAATGAATCCTTAAATAAGACCAAAAAACATCCTTAAAATTTTGGGAAACAACCCTAATCTAAATAATATCTATAGAAACTTCCAGGGCCCTTTCTGGCTTGGTTTGGGTTTAGTTCTCCAAAGAAGATAGGCCATTTCCAGCCAATTCAGGGCAACCTCTTGGACCTATTTTGTGCTGGATTTCCATAGAGGTTGATTCTTGTCAACCATGCTATGGCTGCTGCATCACCACCTTTAGGCTCTACACATATCTTTATTTGAAGTTTTCAACTAGTCAAAAGTGTGATAGGGATCAACCATTCCCTTTTGAATGGTTTTAAGTAGTAGGAACTAGGTTAGAGGTCTCCCAGCATATTTGGTTTCATATTATGCTATTTATAATAAGTGATGTTTTCAAACTATGTGAAACAAAAGGGCAGCAGGCATGTTAAGAGGGAGGTTTTAGACTCAGGCTTGGTACGAGGCTGGAGGGGGAAGATCCCTACGTAGATAACGTGGTTCACTGTTGTGTCATGGCCTCATGGATAAATGCAACTTTTTTGGTTATTGGGGATCCTAAAGGCCATATTACTTTGCTGTAAATTTCTTTTGTACATCATAAATGATTTCCTGGTTTTCTTTCTATCTCATGGACAAGCTGTGGTGTCATATTTATTATTTTCTTGGTCTTTCTACCTTCAGGTTTGTTTTTCCTTGATCTTGTTGCAGTTTCTCTTCATGGTCTGTGTCTAAATTTTAGTATAAAGCTCAAACCTTCATGATGGTATGATAGCTCCTGAAATTGGTCTAGCTTCTTGAGACATTCTTTTTCCCCCTGTACAGATGAATCGGGAGAAACTTATGAAGATGGCTGGTGCAGTTCGCACCGGTGGAAAGGGTAGCATGCGAAGGTGTGTTGAATTCTATTTCATTTCTTACCTTTCCATCGAAACACATTAAACTTATAAAATTCAAAATCTAGCCTAACTAGTCTATGTGAGTAATCACACCCATGATACTATGTTTAATACTTGAAAGAAACATTACTAGATTTATTTTTTTGAATGGCGATATTTTTACAAATTTTAGATGAAGACATTGTGGAGTGCCCTTTGTATGTTTTCTGAACACAAGTAATGTCCAGCAATTGATACTGAACTTGCAGCATAGCTACTTATAATCTGAACTGTTTAATTAGTTGGCTACTCTTGGATGAATTATTGTTAGGCAAAATTAACACCAGTTGGCTTGTCTGATCTTCCTGATGGATTGCTTTTTTATATTGGACGTTGCTTGTCTTTTTGGCCATCCACATCAGAGCTTTTCATTGGACACTTAGTATTGGCTGATTTATTGATGCATATATGCTCGTCTAAGGAAGGTTTACCTATACGATGATCTTAATAACAACCTTATGGTTTGTGGATGGTGCATACGGCATTATATATCTATATATCTATCTATCTATTCATGCTATATTATCAACTACTGGTACATAAATGTTCATGCTATATTATCAACTATGGGGTTGTTCATGTGATATTATTTAGAGTTACATTTATGTTTGTTGGCAGTATTTTTGACATTCTAACTAGATAGATAGATAGATAGAGAGAGAGAGAGAGAGAGAACTGATGTATAGATAGATAGATAGATAGATAGATAGAGAGAGAGAGAGAGAGAGAGAGAGAGAGAGAGAATCTTTTTTCAGGGTACATAAATGTTCATGCTATATTATCAACTACTGGTACATAATGCTATGTTATCAACTTTGGGGTTGTTCATGTGATATTATTTAGAGTTACATTTATGTTTGTTGGCAGTATTTTTGAAATTCTAACCTGGATATTCACTTTGTCGTACATTTGAGATGGATTGTTTATTCAGCTACTGTGAGCTCTTCCATAGTAAAGCATCTTCAAGGGTATCTTGATAAATACTTTTTGTGTTCACCAAATTTTTCCGAGATGGTCTTTCCTGCCTTGTTGGTTGGTGCAAAGGACTTGCTCTCCTTCCATATGTTTTCTTCCTAAAATTACCTAAATAGCATGGTTGAATTCGATTTGAATGTTTTATTTGTTTATTTTTTCTCACACTTCTTTTGATGTTGGAAATGGAAGTAGAATTAGCTTTTGGAAAGATTTATGGTGGTGGGGTGATCAGCTCTTGGAATCATTTTCTGGACTTTGTCGTATTTCTACCCAAAAAGATGTGTTGGTCTCCAGTATTCTTTGTTCTCCTGTAATGGGAACTTCTTGGAACTTGATATTTTTCTAGAAACTTAATTGAATGGGGAATGGGTTCCATGGCCAACTTACTATTTCTGCTTAAAGATGAATTTTCCCATTCAAATTTGATCCAGGATAGGAAAATTTGGGCTCTTGAATCTTCTGGAAACTTCTATTTAAAACCTTTTTTTTTTTTTCAGTTCCACATCCTCATTTCCATATGAAATGTATTGGATCCTCGGGTTCCTCCTTGTGTCAGCTTGTGCATGGCCTGTAGCACTTAACTGGATCAACACAACGGGCATGCTTCTGAATCAAAGACCATGTAAGGCATTATCTCTACACATTTCTTCCTTGGATGAAGAAATAGGAATCCAGAGACCATAAGTTTATGCATTGTAATTACTCAAGAGCCATTTGGAATTACTTCATCTCAAGGATGAACATTTCATGAGCGATGCTTGTCCATATTATAGATCTCATTCACTTATGGAATGGTGGATTCTTAGGTCCATGAGCTTAATGCTTTTGGGTAGGTTTATTGCATGGAATCTTATGGGGCCTTTGGAAAGAAAGAAATCAGAGTCCATATTACGTGAAGTAGCAAGTTGGATTATGTTGTCTAAAGAATTCAAAGGGGTGTCAACTTGTTGAGACATTGGCCGCCTACATGTATGTTTGTTAAGGCCTGTTTGGCAGCCACCGGTAATGTAATCATTGCATTTCAAATTTCCAAGGCATTTGTAGCCAGAAAGTGATGGTTCAAAATGAACTCATTCAGATTTATACTGATTTGTTAGCTCACATTAAAAATAAAGTCATCTTAAGTTTCTTATAAAATGAAATGAAATGTGTTATCGAGTATAAATCTGAATGAGTTCATTTTTAACCAACACCTTGTGGCTACAAATACCTTGGAAATTTGATGAAATGATTTCATTATTGGTGACTGCCAAACACGGTTTTAAAGTTCAACACTGTTATCATATTATTTCTGTTATTTTTAACCTCGATTTAGAACTAAACATACAATCAGCCAATCTCTTTTTCGTTGTTTGGATTGTTCAAAGGGAAGGATCAATTTTATACAATGCAATTTTTAAAAGTTAAAAGCTATGAAGACTGCCCTTCCTCGTGAAGCAGATGGTACTGCTCTTTGTTCAAAGTTGGGCCAAGCCTGGGACAGCTCTAGGGTAATGGATAAAAAAAATGTTGTTTTTAATAAATACATAATAAATAAGTATCTATGTATTTGTCAAAGTATCCTTTATCTTGTGTTAGGTAGGTACCGATGTGACATCTCTCCGTTCTAACTCTAATGGGAGATGATTCCTACCCGACACATTCCTTGCTTTAATAAAGCACATGAAGTCATGAAGTAAATGCAGAAGATTCAAAAGTTAATAATCAATGAGCAGTGCTATGGAGAAGATCCCCCACCTATGTAGGCCTGCCCTTGTGGGAATCAAGGCAAACCTACAACAACAACAACAAAAAACAGCCTTTTCCCAACGATTGGGGGTTGGCTACAGGAATAGGAATCTATCTGCTTGTTCTGTCCTTTTGTTCTATTTAAGGTTATATCTGCCTCTAAGTTACAAGCTATCATATCATTTCTTACTACTTTAACCCGAGTCAATTTTAACCTTCCTTTAATCCTTCTAGCACCTTCAACTTGTATTGTCTCACCCCTCCTTCCTATACATTTATTGGTCTTCCTTGCATAAAAACAAACCATCTCATGACTACATATGCCTCGAGAATTTAAAATGAAATGATTACATTACATTACATCACCACATGGCTAGAGAATATGCCTCGGTTTGCAATGCAATATATCAACCAATTAAGCTACAGCCGAAGCCCAAACCCAATAGAGAATTGTATGGATTGGTTGCTGACTGATTTTATTCTAATTATCTATAACACTGGAAGCATCTTCTTTTTTATTATTATTTTTTTCCTTCTTTCTATCTCCTTTTAAGTTTTATGCTTTTCAAACTATCTCTGTAAACTGTTCATTGGAATGGTAGATTAATTTGAATATCAATTGGGGGTTGTAATTCTATTGTATAAGGTAGATGTGCTTCTTGGTGCAGACAGCCACCTGAAGTCATACTAAAGTGTTCTAGATTTCAAAAATCAAGCAACCATCTTCACAACCAAACAAGACGAGAGTGGATTTTTCACAACTAACCAATTTTGCAAAACCTCATTCTACTACTTACATTGCTGAAAACCCTCCTTCAACCTTCACTTTCCTTCCCCACTTTTTTTTTTTCGTTCCAAACTAAACAACTGAAAAAAAAAAAAAAAAAAGAAAGAAAGAAAGAAAGAAATGAAAAAAAAGAGCAAAAAAATTAAAATTAACAAAAAAAAAAAAAAAAAAGAAAGAAAGAAAGAAAGAAAAGAAAAACAAGAGCAAAAAACTGAAAATGAACAAAAAAACAAAACTCGAAGCCACGTTCATGAATATCACAGTGACCCTTGATTTCCATCTGAAACCTGAAGTTCAAAATCGTCTGGTGGGGTTGCGTAGGATATGTATGATACATCAATTTGAAGGTACGTGATAAAATTTTCCCTTGCACATACACCTGTAGACAATGGGGCAAGACTCTGAAACGGAGCACTTGAAGCTCACTATCACCCTTTTACATGGAATGCATGGCCCACATGCATGAGAACAGTCCGGCAAGCTCGATTCTGTTTTGTACAATTCCATTCCGACTTCCTCCTTTCCTCCATCCTACATGTAAATGATATATAAAATAGAGTCACCCCTTAATTTGATTCAAATTGAGGTCTTAAAAGAGCTGAGGCTTAAGCTCTTAAAACCCCTTTTTTAAGCTCTTAGAACTTGTTTGAAAAAGTATTTGTTAATGTCTTCATTTAAGCAGATGAGCTGAAAATAGATTTGAACTGTTCTGCTATTATTAGGGCATAATTTATGAATCTGGTTTTTTTATTCAGGTTTATGTTACCAAACGGTCTAAAGTTGACGAAATTAGTTCAGCCATAAACCTTTTAGCCACATTTTTTATTTTTTAAGCTAAAAAAGTGAACTTAACAGGCGAGCATTCTCAAATGCCAAGTTGGACGCTTGGCTAACTTCTATACAAAAGAGTTCACCCTATTACATAGGGGCTGTTTGGATGGACTACAAAACTTATATTTCAATGTTTTCTTTTGTTGCTACAAAACTTATATTTCAAGGGCCAGGACCTACATGAATGTTGAATAGGAATGGGACAGGCCGGTCTGGACCGAATCAGTTTAACCGGTGGATTGAACCGAATAGACAGGACTTCTAGCACGTCTCATCCAGCTTGTCCTGGCATGGATTTGGTGCTCTCACTTAATGATTACCTAACGTCCACCCATATGAAGGGGTGGACACATGGCATCAAAAAAGTGATTTACATTTTTTGGGAGGGTGATTTTCACTTTTTGATGCCATGTGTCAGCCCCTACATATGGGCAGACCTTAAGCAATCGTTAAGGGGGTACACCAAATCCAGGGGGAACGTGTCCAGACAGCTGGGTAAATTACCTGTCCGTTCACCACAAAAACAGCCAAGTTGGCCAGTTCATTCTTATTTTTATGCAAATCCAGTCCTTAAGAGGGTTCACATCACCTACGACGACCCTCTTTGTGAGACGTTGTGAGACGAGACACATCGTGGGTATCATTTCACTTTTTGGAGCTGTCACATCACCC
>JAOXJP010158920.1:0-12943 GCA_025762735.1 Platanus orientalis
ACAGAGCGGAATGGCGGAACAGGATTCGTGTAGCCGACCCCAAATAATTGGGATAAGGCTGTTTGTTGTTGTTGTTGCTGAGCTAGATGTGATGCAAACAACAGGCTCACGAGAGGAGAGGAGGGTTTAAGGTGGATGCACTTAGAGGGTCTCCTTTATATTGCTTAAAAGAATGCTAGGTGCACCACATGTTCATCCATAGCATACTTTTCACCTATAAGTAGGAAAGAGTTCCCCATGTACAAACTAATGTTTAGGGTACAACATTCTCATTTTTCCCACAAGGAGAACCAAGTAGTAATAAATTCAGGTTAATACAATTATCTAAGTTCCTTCTAAGACTTCAACATTAAAACCCAACCAAACAATATAAATAAAATAAGGACAAAAAGCATCATAAACTTGTATTGCACTCTCTTTGTAGACCCCAACAAATTGAAGGTCTCATATCACATCCTTAATGGCTATTTTTCTTTTTTAGGTTGGGTGAGTTCCCAAGGGTCTCTAGGAGTATCCACTCTACTTCACCAAAAAAAAAAAAAAAAAAAGAAACAACACCATAATTAGCGTTTATTGTCGTATTACGGTAGATGAGTAATACAAAAATTTGCTACAAGTCAAGATTCTCATCATTCCTCGAAGCATGATTCTCTTCAACATCAAGGGTAGACTACTGAGAATTGTAATGGTGCCTTGAACCTTTGAAAAACTCAATGGTACTGGTTTACCTTTAATGGGTTAAACACCTCTAAACACTAAAGCAAAGACATGAGCATGTTTGGGGAAACAACGATGCACGATTGTTATATGGCTCATCTCCACTTGAAGCGACAAAGTAAAGTTGAAAAATCAAAGAAAATCTTTTAAAAAAGGAATAAAACAATCACATGCGTTTGTACACCTTGGCCTGGGAATTAACCCTAGTCTCTATTCTTTTGACAAACAATGCGAAAGTGTCCATGATAATGATTGCATTACCATCAGTTTTGTTACCCTGCATCTACCTTGTCACTTCGATTGTTCCATCAGATTAGGCATGAACACCCATCATCAAACAATGTGGGAGTTGATACTTAAAACCCTTTTAAAGCAACAAGGCTCATTTACCCATGCTTTCTCATATTGAAACTTGCCTTGAGCGTCATCATTGTAAGAATAAATAAGAACCCACCGAAGGAGAAACCATGCCTATGATGTTCTCAAGCACCCAAGTATAATGTGCCATTGTTATAGATGAAGAATCTGATTAATGGAAAAAACAAACGATGACATAAATCTCTTTGAAAAGGTTGGGATTATTAGATCAAAATAAGTTTTGTAAAATATCGTAAAGGGACATTGCTCTCTACAAGCAGCATCCCTTTGGCTGACTCATCTGAAGATTTTAGCCATTTCATCTAGCTACTAGTGACAACAACAACCTATTAACCAAACACCCGACTCGTCTTATTTTTGTTGGCCTACTACCTCAAAAAGCGCTTTTGCATGGCATGTCCACCCCCCCTCTAAGGTCATTTTGGTGGCTGCACTAGTTTTTGGCATGTGTGTTAAAGATGCATCATTGCAAATGCAAGTGATGATGAAGCATGCTACAAAGACGGTCTATTAGGTGAAAACATGACATTGTCATTGTCAAAGTATGTTTTAATAAAAAAGTGTTATTTTTTTTTAACAGTATTTAGTCATTTATGATTTGTTTTGATTTAGCTTACACATTCTTTTGCTTTTATTGAGTATATTTTACAATTCCTGAAATATTCTGTTCAAATATATTTTCTTTTTGTTGTATGTTCACTGTACAGGAAAACTTTACCAATAATACAACTATATTATATAGTTTATTAAGAAACACTTAATCTGCTTAATTTGCATTGTCAGCGTATTATTGGAGGCTTTCCTTCTTTGTGTACTTTTAATTAATTTATTATTGAATTTGGTGTTTAGAGCTGAAGTGTTCATGAACTATTTTGTTATTGAGCATATTCTTATTTATTTATTTTGTTATTTGTTGCAAAACTAAAATGATATTTGGGTTGTTGAAGTTTAGTGTATGCCTAAAGATCAAAATTTAGATAAATGTGCTATTGAACATTTAAAGGTGATTTTAGGGATCAGTAATTATCATTACAATATCAAACTTTAGGTATGGATAACTACACTTGATAATTAGTTTGTACCTATACAAAAAAGGTATCATCCATATGTTGGCCACAAAGGAGCCAAAAGTTGTTATTACCATATCAGTTGTTAGAATATTCTGTAGCCATGGCTCACCACATATAAGAATTAATTTATTCTTGAACACTGGTATCATGTACACAAATCAATTTGTATTTTGTGATTTGGATTTTGAATAATAAGTGTGTTAAAATACTTTTATAATGTCATTACACTTTAGTATCATGTTTTTTTTTTCTTTCTCTTTCTTAGATTTTTTATCTGTTTATGCTGACGTCCATTTTTCTTAAGTGAATAGGAAAACTAGAATGGATTATCTTGTATGAAATCCTAGAATGCAATAGCATGCCAAAAGAAGGTTTAATGGTAAAAATTATTTTTTATTGTTCATTACTTACATATATAATGAAATATGGCCCAAAAGTTTTATGACTTTCTTTTATGTGAATAATTACATATTAAATCACAATTTCTCTAAGCACATTTGTTTATTTAATAGGTCATTTAGTTTTGCATCAAATACACATTCAATATGTTTTTTTGTTTTTGTTTGTAAAGTTACAAACTTACAATATTTTATAATCTGGTATTTCTTTTTTGAACTAAAAGTAAAGGGTTGACATGGACTCATGAGAATAGTCCCAAACGAAAATGGATTTATTTCCATTTATCACCAAATTATAAATGTCAACATAAATCATTTCATTTTATAAAAAAAAAAAATCTAAGATGACTTCATTTCTAACTTTAGTTAACAAATCAATATGAATCGAAATGAGTTCATTTTGAACCGTCACTTTATGGCTTCAAATGCCATGGGAATTTAAAATGAAGTAATTTCATTACATAGAAACCAAACACAGTTGTTATGTTTCTATTTACTCTTATGTGTATGCAGGTCCCCTTTTAAATCAAATTTTTTAATACATAAATGGACTATTTACAGGTTTCATTTATGACCTAAAAAACTTATTTTTTATGTTTAATGTTTTTTAATCTCAACTTCTCTTTAATAATGAATTTTTAATTAACTTTGTTGAGGCTTTTTTTTTAACTTTTAATCTTTTTTTTTTTATTAAAGTTTACTAGCTACAATAAGGTTAGGTATTAATGACCTAGATTATATGCGACTTTTGCTTGAGTTGTGCCCTAAGTGTAGTAGTAACATGTAGGGATGAGCATGGGTCTACTTCACTTTTTATTTTGATATATAAGATTTTTTTTTGTTGAAAAGAGTGAAAGGGATAACATGAGATATGCCACTGTACTTTCACTAGTTCCACTCCGAGTTCTAAATTGACCACAAGCCAGCTAAAACTAAGTGGTTGTGTAACACATTGAAGCATCATAGAATCCACTGCAGTGAGACTCACAATACATAACCCTACTAGATAAATGCCCTTCACGAATACAATTACTTTAAGAGAAAAAGTTGGTTGATTTATCATACTCATTTATTATTGTGTTTGAAGTCTTAGTGTCATATTATCAAGAACATGAGATCATTGTTATTGTTATATAAATCAAATAATTACCCTCAGTTTGTTGATGCTGATTTGCAATTTTTTTAAAAAAATAAGTTTAAATAAAGTTTATCAATATATATTCTAGATGCTCTTAAATGCAAAATATTTAGTTTGAAGATAATTTATTAGAAGTTGTTTTAAATATTCTTAAATCATTTTGTCATTTTATAATATTTAAATCACCTAAAAATTTTAGCCAGTTTTTGCCAACTTAATAAGATCAATAGAAATTGTATCTTCTGAAGATCCTTTTATTATGTTTCGAAATGGAAGATTCTCCTGTGATTTAGATAATTATATTATTTTCAATAAAGCTAATTTAACATTTTTTTTCTTTGTTGTGGAACAAAGAATTACATGCTACATTTAGTCTTATGCACCGTTTGGATGGTAAGAATTCAATGTGCCAGTTAGTATTAAGAATCTAGAAGGGGTTTGCAATGGAGTGTCCTATACCACAATCTCCCATAAAAAAATAAAAAAAAACTCGTCTATGACTCAATTCTGAAATCAAGAGACAAACTAAGTAATTTTCTATAAGAACAAAATTAATCTATAGCTTAGATTCAACAGTCAATAGGTTATTTGTTGGAGGTTGATCCAAGTGGTAATTCTTCTGTTGTCTAACCAAATTATGAGATACAACTAATGTTATGATACATCATGTATATAATGTTATTAGAATCTAAACTTTTATGTACTATGGTATTCTTTTTCATTCCCAGGTGATCAATTTCACTTCCTATTCATAATGATTACTTTTTGATATATTTTATTGTTTTTTAGATGTGGTTTAGGGTTTGCACTGTTGAAAACTTCCTTGCAATCAAGGATTGTTCTCACTGACATATTTATTGGTAAGAAAAATGCATACATCTTGAAGTTTCAAAATAATACCTTGTTACTCTTTCTTTAGAACTAGGCTTTACTTAACCCTTTACATCGATCTTGTATTGTTACTTCTTTTTTATTTGATTTGGGTTATTCCCATTTTTTTTTGGTAAATGAATACTTGTATTAATCACAAAAAAGTATTACAATCTAGTAAATATACATTGATTTGCATTTATTAAGATTGCATCTTTCAGAATAGATAAAGAACCTATGGGAAACAATAATTGCTCAAAGTCCCACCTACCCATGAAGCAAGAATGTCATTTGGTTGGTTAGCTTCTCTCCACACGTATTGTATCTCATATTTCTCAATATTAGCAAGCATCTACAGAATCTTTTCAATTAATTACAAGACTCTCCACCGACACTGATATTTCCGTAAAATAATCTCAACACCAACTTTAGAATCCATCATGATAAACAATTTCATATTCTCATTTGTTCGATTACTTGTGGAAAATTATTGGTTTTACTTTTTATATTGAATGCTGCATTATATTGAATGATGCAGATGATTTTCAACGGTTTTTGTTGGTATTTTAGTGAAATATTTAGAACAGGAATACAACATTGATTTGGATAGCCATGAAATCACGAGCTTTGACACTAGACATTTTTGGAAAGTATAAGTTCCAGTTTTTGATGTTGTATAATAGAATCGATAAGAAAAGAACTTCAAAAATAAGAAACATAATTGATTAAGATACATCTTATTTGAAAATATAGAATTTCACCCTTACTCATAATAGAAATCTTTTAGGTTCGAAGAGCACTCAAAAGACTTATTGTAGAACACAATAAGATAAGGTATACATGGAAGGTGTTGGCTTATTGAGAAAGGTTGTGGTTAAAGTGGGTGTAAACAAAGGAATTGATGCAATATTTTTCTTTAAAAGAGTTAGAATTGTTCTTGTAATTAGAATAACAAGGAGCCTCTATGATTACTTGAGATTTTGTTGTCTTTGTTGTAAGGTACACAAAAAATCCCCATTTTTCTCATATGATTTATTTGAAATTTGTCTCATGTTTTGATTAGCCATCTTGAAAACCCTAACTCAGTCTCCAAACACATGATTTTGATTTTTGAATAGAAACATTTTATGCTTACTTTTAATGTAAAGTATTCTCATATTTGGTGTATGACAAATGATAAGCATCTCTAGAACCATTTAAACATTATTGATATATAATACTTTGTTAAAACTATGAAAAGTGCAAAATCATGTTGTGATCATTATTTTTCTTGTAAAGAAGGTCCTTACAGGCTTGGCTATGAGGACATGCTTGTTGTAAGAGATATGCTTTTTATCATAATAATGTAAAAGTGGTAGTTTATTCATCTATTCTAGACAAGCTATTGGTTCTTTTGTAATTTGTTTTTTTTTTATCGTGTTATGTAGTGCCTTGATCTCTTGTTCTCAACGCTACTTTATCTCTTTCATTGGCAATGATTGTTTGTGGTTTCTTAGCAATGGAGCTTTCGTTGTTTTTGGAAAAGTTAATAAATGACTAGCTTTTGAATTCACAGTGTAAGACACTTTAAGTCTATATCTTCTTAATTATATTTGTTCTACTTGAAATCATTTCATTGGAAGCTATAGCATGATGGTTCAAAATGTGCTTGTTTAAATTCTTATTGATTTGTCATTAAAACCAAGAAGAAGAAAAAGATTCTTATTGATTTGGGTAAAAATAGAACTGATGTCATCTTAGGTTTGTTATAAAATGAAATGATTTATGGCATCATTCATATTTTGGAGATGAATGGAAATCAATCCATTTACGTTGGGCCTCATGTACACTCAGGTATAATGGAAAAAACCAAAAATGAATTGGTTTCTTTCAAAGTGACAACCAAAAGCAAGGCAAATTGACCAACTCGATCTTGTGCTTAAACTGTGAGCTACTTTCATTCTTAAATTCTTCCATGGCTATACAAGGGTCTAAAATCCATACTTCATAGTATATGGGTCAATCCTTTCATCCAATAGATGGGTTTATGAGTTTAAGGAGGTTGATCTTAAAGCAATTTTAATTTCTTTTTTCATTTTTTTATATGACTATTATTTCATTTTTGGATCCCAATTATCTAAAGTAAACATAATGTAAAACTACCCACAATCCCTTTTTAGTATTTAAATATGTTCTAATTTTTAAGTTTAATTTATATTTTATCTTTGACCTTCCAATTTCATGAGTTTTCTATTTTTTTTCCAAGTTGTATTTTCATTCTTTGTATGTTACATTGTTATAATGTTACATTTTTTTTTGCTACATCCTGCATGAGTGTTTTTGCAAGTATGACTAAATGAGTTAATTTTCAACCATCACCTTAGATTTAAATGCCTTGTGAAGTTGAAATGAAATGATTTCATTACAGGTGACAACCAAACGCGGCCTAAATGAGTTAGGCTTGGGGCTCAACTCTTTTAATAGGGTTGGGCTCTGAATGATTTTGGATTTTGTTGAAGTTCAACTTATTTTGGTGGTTGGATAAAGCCTGATTGATCATGGTACAACTTAGATTGGCCTGACTTACAGTCTTACTTGCAAGTAGGGTTATTGAAGAGCCAAGCTTCACATAGTTCATCTTGGGCTCAAGAAAATTGGGCTTGGGCTCAGGCTAGTCAAGTATATTCCAGCTCACAAGCCTACTCAGCTAGCTTTGGCCCACTCGTCAAGTTTGGGCTCATTAAAATCCTAAATCTAAAAGCCCATGGCCCAAGGTTATCAAAATAATTAAACAAAATTAACATTAAATTGTGTTTAATCTTATTATACTGACACAAGTATATATAATATATAACAAAATATCTAAATGAGCCCGGCCTACCTTTGCTTAGTTCAACCTCGTTTGGTTAAAGAGTTAGGCTTAAGGCTCGGGTTCAACTCGTGGTGAACCTAGATTGTAAGCGAGTTGAGTTAGCTAGACTTATTAATCCTCTCCCCCTAAGTGTAATTGCAAATTTGAATACGTATCCATGAATTTCACCACCATAACACTCTTAATGTATAGTTTTCCCATGATCTCCTCATCTAATTACTTCATTCTAACCAACCTTCAAGGACTTCCTACATGGTTATAATGGTCATCATTGAGGAGGAAACACATTGAATATGCAATTAAATCTCCATGAAATCCCTAATCCAACAAGGAAGATGGTAAGAAATGAGGAAGGAAAGTTTTGATTTAGGATTTGTAAAGAAAAGAAGCAAAGTTATAGGAGGGAATAATACTCATTTAAAATAAATTAAAATCAAATAGGCTAAGGACTATAAGGGAAGTGTTGTAATATGTTACGAATTAAAAGTGTTGAAACAAATTTTCAAATAAAATGATTTTGTTCATTCCAAAAAAGAATATATTTGTTATGTTTTGATTTGGAACATATATATATATATATATATATATATATATATATATATATATATATATATGTTTTGCAGCAAATATTCTAGTACGAATAACAAGAAAAATAAATAAAATAAGATCAAAACACAAAAAATAAGAGACACCAAGATTTATGTGGTTCAGTGATGTGCTTACGTCCACAGGAGAGAAACAAGCTTCTTCACTATGTAATGTAGAATCCATACAAGAATATGTGTAATTCCAAACCTGAAAATCCATACCAAATCCCTTCTACACCCTTTCTCTTTTTCACTCTCTTAAACCCATGAGAACCAAGAAGAAGATTACGTTGTGCAGCTCCAAAACAAATCATCACCATTAGATCTTTAAAGGATCTAATGGTTGCTGTGAAAATAAAGCCAAAATCAAAAAATCTCCACCTTGGCTTTATTTTTCGGACCATTAGAAGATCACCTGTAGTTGTTTTTATCTTGTATCATAGAGTGACACAACTCCTTAGTACCACACCGATATATGATGTAGCTCCGCACCTCCTTTGCTTGAGGTGCTCCACCCCAACTAGTAAGGGTGACTCCACCAATGTTTAATAATGAACAAGATTGGTCAAGTTCAAGTAATGATTGAACTTCTCCGTAGTAACCGACTTTGTCATCATGTCAGTTGCATTGTCCTGCCTACTAACAATTAATGCAAATGCTACCGTATCTTTAAAACCATACTTAATTTGTGCCTCATGACTTCTTTTGTCTCTGCCTGTAACAAGACTTTGCTATTGTTCCTGCTGCTGTACTATCATGCTAGAAGACTCCTCTTGAAAAGATTCTACCATATTTTCTTCCCTATTTGGACACGCTATGTTCTCTAGCTTCACCTGAACTGAATTTTCACTAACATGAGAATCCACTAGCTAATTTCCTTCATCCCTACTTCCTTTTAACATAGACTACTCATTGAACACAACATCCCTACTGATGACTTTCCTATGTGTAACTGAATCCCAAAGTTTGTAGCCTTTTAGCCCTTTTTTATATCTAAGGAATATGCATTTCCTTGACTTTTGATCCAATTTAGACCATTACTACTCTTATATATGAACATAGGATGGACAACCAAATATTTTAAGAATGAAATAATCAATTATTTTACCTATCCAAACATCTTATGGGATTTTGAAGTCAATCGCATTTGACTGTGATTTGTTGACAATAAGCATGTCATGTCAACTGCTTCAGCATAAAAGGTTTTCGACAAACCTACTTGTAATCTCATGCACATTTCCTTCTCAAAAAGTGTCATGTTCATCATTTCCGCTACACCATTCTATTGAGACCCACCTGGTGTAGCAAAGTGTTTTGTAATACCATCATCCTTGTAATACTTGATGAACTCTTTATCCTTATATTCCATCCTATTATATGTCCTTGGATATTGACTTGTTTTCCTGTTTGTTTTTCAACTTTGGCTTTTCGTTGCTTGAACTTGATAAAAACTTAAAATTTTTGCTTCATAAAATAAATCCATACTTTTCAGGAAAAGTCATCTATAAATGTGATAAAATAAAAAGCTCTACCTTTAGAAGGTACACTTATGGGTCCTGAAATACCTATTAGGTTATCCTAGAGGGGGTGAATAAGATATTAAAATTATCTTACTCCTTTTTGCAAATGTTGGAATTGATTTTAATCTTCTTTGGCTTACCCAAAATGTGTGTGTGCAACAAAGTGATTACTTAAGTATTTTAGCGAACAAGTAGAGTGCAAGAATAGTATTGTGCATAAAGTTAAATAGACAAGCAATCACACACTCAATCCACAATAAGAGATTTATAGTGGTTCAGCACGATGATGTACGCCCACTCTTCTAAAGCTCACTACTGAGCTTAGGTATATTTTATTTAAATTGCCTAATACAACCTAGGTAAAAAAACATATAAAATCTTTACTATTTGCCTTTGGCAAGCTATTCAACAACACTCGGTGTCTTTGACGAGTGTGAACTACTTCTGGTGTTTCTAGCGGAAGCAAAACAAGATATCAATATGAATGTATGCAAAGAAAAGCAAATATTACCACAAGTTGGTTGATGTTACTATTTCCACAATATGGGGTCTCTTTGTTGAGCTAGTGTGCCTTAGCTACCTACAATTTTCAAGCCCTTGGTTCTAGTGCTCCTTGAGCTCAGCTAAATGTGAGTTTTCTCTTACGAAGAACTCACCAGAAGTTCTCCTCAATAGTAGAAGCTTGGTGTTCAAGATGAGAAAAAGAAAGAGTGATCTTTGGAGTAAATGCTAGCTACTTTGGCTCAAAACAGTGAAAGGTTCTTGGTTTTCTCAATGAAGAAAGTTCTCAATTAGGAAAAGTCTTTAACACTCTCTAGCTTGCTTGAAGTTGTTACCCTAATGGAAAAAGTTCCATTTTATAAGGGTGGGGAGAACCCACAACCTTTAGATTGGAATTTTAAAAAACGGGCAACTCATTTGAGCCTTAGATTTTTGAAAAACGAGGTTCAAATTTTGAATAACGCATGGGGTGAATAAAAAATTGAGTTTGATAAAATTGCCCCAGTGATGGATCACGAGAACCGTGATCGGTCATGGGGTCAGGCATCAGGCCGTGATCCTTCTCATGTCCCCATGCTCAGGACACTCAGACTAAGCTCATATCCTGGGTCGTGAACGATCACGAGATCCGTGATTGGTCCCGTCCTGATCTGCTGTATTTTTTCTGAATTGTGCAATTTTGGGCTGTTCTTTCTTGGGTCTTTTTGGGGGGTTTTACCACCACACCAATGTCCATATTTAGGTATGTAAATGATATACAATACATGCTTTATACCTTAGGTGGAATGAGCAAATTCAAGAATTCTTCTAGTTTTCTTCCAAGCCTTTGGTCCACCATGACTTCTAGTCTCGAACATGTGAGTTCAGAGGACACTTATAAGACACTAAGACCACACTCTAGGTTTGTCCATGGGATTGACATTATATACATTAATAGGTCCCCACACATTGGAATGTATGTATTGCAAAGCTTTCTTGCTCATATATTGTCATGTCTTGAAGTTGACCCTACACTGTTTTTCATATAAACAATATTTGTAAAAACTAAGTTTACATGTTTTCACCTTTGTAAGCAAATTCTATTGTGAAGTTTTAACCACCCTTTCTCACTCATATGGCCTTACTTCATGTGCCATAGAGTGGTCTCATCAGTATCACAATCAGCATGAGTAGTTACAGCTGCTCCACCTATAACTGTACTCCTTATCAACTTGTATAAATTTCCTTCTCTTTTTCCCTACATGACAATCATAGCTCCCTTAGTGACTTTAAGGACTCCACCGGTTGCTATGAAAGTATATCCATTTGAGTTTAATGCACCCAAGAAAATTATATTTTTCTTTAAATTCGGGATATGCCTAACTTCCCAAAGTGTTTTTACCATGCCATCAAACATTCTAACTTTAATGGTTCATATTCTAATTGATTTTGCAAGCCGCATTATTATCCATTAAAACAATACCGCCATTACAAGGAATATAAGTATGAAACCATTCTCTATAAGGGTACATGTGATAAAAACAATTGTAATCTAAAATCCATGTTTCAATAAGATAATTCGTACCTGTACTGACTGAAAGAAGATATCTGTTACTATCTAAACTGTCTATTGCCACTCTACCTGATTTGAAGATTTTTCATTTTTTTCCTCCAAATCTTTTTGATATTTTTTGCAATCCCTTTTCATGTGTCCTTCATTTTTGCAATAATAACACTCGAATTTGCTACTCTTTCCCTTTGATTTCGAATGTAACCCCTCTTAGCCACCAACCCTTTTGCTTAGGAACCGTTTCCTAGCTTCCGAAGTGTTTCAGTCTCCAATAAAGCCGCTATCACCTTATCAACCATGATAATGTCTTTCCCAACTAATAATGTGGTCACAAGTGTATCAAAGGAAGTAGGAAGAAAAGCTAAGAGAAGAAGTGTCTTGTCATTCTCTTCAATTTTCACTTCAACACTTAGTAGTTGAGTAATAATTTTATTAAAGTCATTGAAATGATTCAAAATATTAGTTCCTTCATCCATCCACAATTGATATAATTATTTTTTTTATGAACAATTTATTTGTGAGCAATTTTGACATACATAAATTTTCTATTTTTTTTTTCAATAATTCTGAAACAGAAATTTCATTCAAAACATTATATTTTACTTCTGGTGCGAGACAGAAGCGGATGGTGCTCACTGCCTTCATCTTAAGCTCTTTCCAATTACCGTCATATATGGTTGCCGACTTTTTTTCTTTACTGAATAGTGCTTTGATTAGCTCTTGTTGCACCATAATATCTTTAACCATAATTTTCCATAGACTAAAATTATTTTTCCCATTAAAGGGCTTCACCTCGAACTTGGCCATCAATAATCCTTTTCCTGCGATTGTACTAAACTCTGGTAATTAGAAACTTGTTCTTAATTCCTATCCTCCCTGACCGAGCCTAACAATTTTATACCACTTGTTGTGTTTTGTAGCAAATATTCTAGTACGAATAACAAAAGAAAAGAAAAGAAAAAGAAAGAAAGATCGAATGACAGAAAAATAAGAGACATCAAGATTTACATGGTTTGGCGATGTGTTTATGTTTACAGAAGAGAAACAACCTTTTTCACCATGTAATGTAAAATCCATACAATTATATGTGTAATTTCAAACCCAAAAATCCACACCAAATCCCTTGTACACCATTTTTCTCTCTCACCCTTTCAAACCCATGAGAACCAAAAAGAAAATTACATTGTGCAGCTGCCCCTTCTCCTTGTTTTTCCCTAATTAAAAAATTAGGGTTTTCTCTTCTTGGCCGTTCTCCACAACTCTTATCAAGAGAAGAATTTTTTAATCCCAAAACAAATCATCACCGTTAGATCTTCAAAGGATCTAACGGTATATATATATATATATATATATATATATAAAAT
>JAOXJP010158931.1:0-12942 GCA_025762735.1 Platanus orientalis
AGAGCAGAATGGCGGAACAGGATTCGTGTAGCCGACCCCAAATAGTTGGGATAAGGCTGTTTGTTGTTGTTGTAGGGGATACCGATTTTGAGGGTATTTTGGTCCCCAATTGTTTGAATAGGGATATATTTATGTCTAAACATTGTTTTAGGGATATTTTAGGGGGTTTATTTTATTTGGGGTTATTTTGTTCCAAATGACCTAATCTTGTAAGACCTAGCCGTGGGATGTTCTATAAGAGCAACCCCATGCCCACTCTTTGTTCTCATACAATAAGAACTGAATTTTTCAAAAGTTTCTCTCTTTGATTCGGCTAAAACCTGAAAACACTAGAAAGGGACTTAGAACTCTCCAAGTTTAACGGTGATGGAGATCAACCCCTTCCCTTTGGGTTAAAAGGTTCCACTTATTCTTTATCCTCTTTATGTTATTACTTTGACAATTAATCTACAAGCTGCAAAAAAATTTCAACTTCATGAAAGTGATCACCAACAGCAAAGGTGACAGTTTGGAAGTGATTCGAAGATTCCAAGGGACTTCCTAGGCCTAGGCGACACCTGTGAGAGTGGAAGGCATCAGAAAAAATTATCATACCTAGGAAATCCACAAAGGATTCCCTAGGTGGGGTGGTACACTAGGAATTTTGGACAGATTTTGTGCTTCACTGATTGGATCTTATTCAATGGCTTTTCTAATGGATTTTGATGGAGTCTCTTGCTAGACATCTTCCTAGGTGCAGCCACTACAAGAACCAGGTGTTAACTTTAACTTTTAGCCCTCTTTGAATTCCTTGGTTGAGTGATAATTAGATGGAAGTGTTGGCATGTGTGTGGACTGCTTGAGTTAAATTTTCTGAGTATTTTACATACCTACAATCCATATTTTGTGGGTGTAATTATCCCCTAACATAGCCCTCTTTGATCCCTTGTTGGCATGTGTGTGGACTGCTTGAGTTAAATTTTCTGAGTATTTTACATATCTATAATCCATATTTTGTGGGTGTAATTATCCCCTAACATAGCCCTCTTTGATCCCTTACAAAACCCCATAGT
The DNA here is from genome assembly GCA_025762735.1 of Platanus orientalis. Taxonomy (NCBI): domain Eukaryota; kingdom Viridiplantae; phylum Streptophyta; class Magnoliopsida; order Proteales; family Platanaceae; genus Platanus; species Platanus orientalis. Next base: position 1,053 of record JAOXJP010158931.1, read on the forward strand.
TTAGCTTCCCAATTTTTATTAATTGATACACTTGAAATTTGTTGCACACCATGTGTTTGATAAAAATCCTAAACCATATGTTTGTTGGATTTTCTGTATGCACAGTTCCCATAATCTTTCTCACTCTTTTGGGATGGTCCATTAAGCCTGTAAAGTACCCTGGTTCAGTCCTTTATCATATTCACCACCATTTTACATTATTTCATTGTTCTCACACTTTAATGAGTATTTTTTGACACTCAGAATTTTAGATAGCAAGCAAGCATTTGTTTGTTCTCTAATTTAGTTGGTTATTTAAGCATATTAATTAGGTTTCAATTATGTATTTTACTTTGTTTACCTTATCTCTAATAGTATACATCTATTTTAATTGGAAAACCACCTAGTCTGGCTTGTTTTGGTGCTAGTAGGAATCTAGATTATAGTGCTACATCATTCATATTATTTAATGTCTAATCTCCTATTACACACAATCACCTACCTACATGCATGCCGCATAGGGTATTAATCACCCTTAGGTTACATATTAGGTATAGTTTTGCATAGTAGATTAGTTTCTTGCATTTTCATATATTGCATTGCATTCCATCACGCTTTCATTAGAGTTTTAGGCATTCTCTTAAGGAGTTAAGACTTTGACTATCCTATGTCCTTTGATATATGTCCACTATGTCCGGACTTGATCACCATCAAAATGTCCCTAGTAGGGGAAACTAGTTCCCAACTCACTCGGGACCCTGCCTTTAAAGACTTAGTAAACAAGGTGGATAAGCTAGTTCTAGCTTTGGAAGCAAGCAACAAGAATATCTATGATCAAATGTAAGAAGTCCGTAAAAAGTTGTCTCCCCGTACCATGAGGGATTTCTAGGAGGGGAGAGGGGTTCATAAAGGTCCTATTCTAAACCACCATTCGGGTCAAGGATCTATACATAATCATGGTAGACAAACTCCCAGTCCTGAGCCTAAGCATGAGCCCAAGAGAACCCCACCAAGGGGTAAGTCTTCAATCCATCCTAAGGGACCAGAGATGAGGAGTCTATGTAGAGATAGAACCCCAAAGTTTCAGGATGAGGATATTGATCACAGGGGTTATAGGAGACAGTGAAGGATGAGAGATCGTAGAGACCCTAGAGATCTCGAGGACACGGTCCTGAAGGCGATGAGGGTTAACGTGTCTACCTTTGATGGACGCTTAGACCATAAGCACTTCCTGGATTGGATTCAAGGGATGGACCAGTACTTTGATTGATACGATATCTACCATCACAGGCAAATGAAATTCGCCAAGATGAAACTAGTTGGGTCAGCTTAGCTTTACTGGAGTCAGTTGAGTAGCAACTCTATTGGAGACATGAAAGACCCATCACTAGTTGGGCAAACATGTGTGATAAGCTCAAGGAGAAATACGTTTTGCGTCATTATCACACTAGACTTCTCGAACAGTATAACGCAGTCTGCTAAAGATCTAGTGTCGCAGACTACATCACGAGGTTTAATGATAGTAAGTTGAGATGTGGAGTCCGTGAGAGTTCTGATATGACCATCACTTGTTTCAAGATGGAGCTCCAACCTAAGATTCAAAAGGAGTTTATTCCCTACTATATCACCACTTTAGAACAGATCTACAAGATAACACAGGACATGAAGAGGTATTTAAGATCTTTGGCTCCACAACCCCAAGATCCTAGACGCCCAGATATGAAATCCACATCAAGAGAACAATCACCTAGAGTTGGTCTTGACCCTTCTAGGAATAGTACAGTTCTTAATCAAGGAAAAGAAGAAGCCAAGGTTCATTCTTCAGGCAATCCTGATAGATGTTACAAGTGTGGTGGGGTAGACCACAATTCCAAGGTTTGTCCTACAAACAAAGAGCTTGCTTTATTTTTAGAGGACATTACCGAGGAGGTCCATGGAGATCAACAAGTAGATAATGATGAGACTGGTATAGATAAGACTATTGCTCTTGTTCAGGCCCCGAGTAATGACGATGGAGAGGGAGGATAGTTTTCTAACCATATCTTCCTATTCTAGTTATCCCTCTCCCCAAACTCTCATCTGGGTGGTGAAATGTGCTCTCACCTAGTCTGTTCCAGAAGAGGATTGGTAGAAGACCACCATCTTTTGTACCTTTGCCAAGTGTGGAGAGAAAAGTTGAAAGGTCTTCATTGACAGTGGAAGCTGCGCTAATGTAGTTTTTACTGAGAAAGTCAAGCAGCTTGGACCCACCAACATTTCCCACCCTTAGCCCTACTGAGTGTCATGAGTAGATTCCTCTTCCATTTCAGTCACCCATAGATGTCATGTGCCTATTGAATTTGACTAGTATAAGGACAATATATGGTGTGACATCGTACCTATGGATATAGGGCATATGATCCTAGGCCGACCTTGGCTCTTTGATTTGAATGCCACTTTGTATGGAAAAACCAATACATGTGTGTTCAAGTTCAAGGGCAAGAAGATCAAGCTCACTCCACTTTCACCAAAAGCCCACTCTAGAGGCAAGAGTCCAGTGAATAAAGGGAAGGATGTGAAGGGTCCATAGACAAAGACCTTGAACATTCTTAACCCCAAGGAACTTGAGCAGGAGGTTCAGGGGAATGCACCATTATTTGCATTAGTTGCTAGATCAGTGACCCCTGATTCCATTTCTAACCTCCCAACTGAGGTAGAGCCTCTCATCAGAGAGTTTGGAGACATGTTTTTTGAAAATTTGTCAGATGAGTTGCTACCGATGCATGATATTCAGCACGTCATTGATCTAGTTCTTAGAGCGACTCTCTCCAATCTACCTCATTACAAGATGAACCCTATAGAGCATGACGAGTTGAAACAGCAAGTGGATGAATTGCTAAGAAAAGGTTTCATAAGGAAGAATATGAGTCCGTGTGTTGCACCTACACTTCTCACTCCAAAGAAGGATGGTTCTTAGAGGATGTGTGTTGACAGCAAAGTCATCAATAAGATTACGATATGGTATAAGTTTTCCATCCCTAGACTTGACAACATGTTGGACATGATGACAAATGCTACTATCTTTTTCAAGATAGATCTAAAAGGTAGCTACCACCCAATTCATGTCAGGCCAAAGATGAGTAGAAAACCGCCTTTAAGACAAAGGACGGACTTTATGAGTGGCTTGTCATACCCTGTAGATTATCCAATGCTCTTAGTACTTTTATGAGGGTTATGACACAGGTATTGAAGTCTTACATAGGGAAGTTTCTAGTTGTGTATTTTGATGACATTCTTATATACAACCCTAGTAGAGAGACCCACCAGAGCCATTTGCGGAGTGTGTGAGATACTCTATAGAGAGTCTTTACACAAATCTCAACAAGTGTGCATTCATGACACCACAGGTCTTCTTAGGATTTGTCATATTTAGTGAGGGGATGACTGTTGATCATGAAAAGATCAAATCAATAATAGAATAGCCTGAACCTACTAATATTCATGAGGTTCGGAGTTTTCATGGTTTGACCACTTTCTACAGGCGGTTTATTTGGGGTTTTAGTTCTACCACGGCACCTACTAAGGACTGCATCCATAAAGGTGAATTCAAGTGGACCTAAGCAAGAATCAAGGCCTTCAAGGAGGTCAAGTTGATAATGACTAAAGCTCCTGTCATGCAACTCTCTGACTTTTCCAAAGTCTTTGAAGTTGCATACGATTCATATGGGGTTGGGATAGGTGGTGTCCTTAGTTAGGAATGAAATCCTGAAGCCTATTTTAGCAAGAAATTAAATGAGACCAAACAAAAATATTTCATCTATGACAAAGAATTTTATGCGGTGATCCAGTCCCTCAGGTATTGGCGACATTACCTGTTGCCACAAGAATTCATCTTATTCTCTAATCATGAGACTTTGAGATATCTGGGCTCTCAAAAGAAATTTAACTCACGGCATGCCAAGTAGGTGTAATTTCTTCAAGAGTACACATTTGTATTGAAATACAAAGTCAGTTAAGAAAATAAAGTATCAGATACATTGAGTCGAAAGGTCTATATCTTGCATACCATGAGCATTCAAGTGACCGGATTTGAGAGACTCAGAGAGGATCGTGAGTCTTATCTGGATTTTAGCTCCATCTTCCACTCCTTTCAGGGCGATCAACCAACAAGGAGCAAAAAGTATGTGTTTCATGCTGAGTATCTCTTTAGGGGTACATATTTATGTCTTGCTTGCACTTCAATGACATTTTCTGATTTGGGAGATGTATGCAGATGATGTAACTAGCCACTTTGGTCAAGATAAAACCATTGCTCTAGTTGATGACCATTTTTACTGGCCCAATTTGAAACAGAATGTGGCAAAAGTTACAAAGCAATGTCGTACTTGTCAGCTGGAAAAGCAAAGGAAGCAGAGTCCAGGACTATATTTCCCTTTGCCAGTACCTCAACTTTGTGGCAGGATGTGAGTATGGATTTCATGTTAGGCTTCCTTGCTCATATATTCTTTGACGAGGTAGTCCATTTACATGAGGTATCTAAGTCTATAGTGTCTAACCACGATGTCAGGTTTGTCAGTTATTTCTGGAAGACATTATGGAAGATGATGGGTACCAAGCTATAGTTCTTTTCTACTTATCACCCTCAGACAAATAGGCAATCTGAGGTGATAAATTGAAACCTAGGGACTTTACTGAGATGTCTGGTTGGTGAGAACCTCAAGTCATGAGATAGTGTTTTGTCCACAACAGAGTTCACAAATAATAGTTTGCCTAATAGGACAACTAACATGAGTCCATTCGAGATTGTCACAGGTTATAGACCTAGGGCTTTTATAAACCTTGTTCCTATGTCTGCATTCCATCGTCTGTCTGAGTCTGCATTTGCATCGCATATTCATTCACTACACTAGAAGATTAGGCATAGAATTGTCATAAGTAATGAGTGCTATAAATAGTTAGCTGATTTGCACTAATTGCATCGTGAGTTCCAAGATGGTGATTGTGAGGAGTTTGGGACCTTACAAAGTTCTGAATAAAATTGGACCTAATGCTTAAATCTTGAATATTCTAACTAATTTAGGGATCAACTTTACATTTAATGTGGAGGATCTAGTTCCCTATTATGGCCATTCCACACCAGATCTTGAGCCTTTTGCAAATAGCCAGACTTTAGCACCTCAGCCTCCTCAACCTATGCTACCACTTCCACCAGTTATTGCTCACAAGGAGGAGATTGAGGCTATTTTGGATGATCAAATCATTTTTCTACTTAACGGGGAGGTTACCAGAGATATCTCGTCAAGTGGAAACATCGTTAAGAGATCAACAACACCTGGCTGACAGAGAGCGAGCTACAGTAGAGTATGAAGAACCTCTCTTAAGTACTATTTCTATCCCCCTCAAACCAGTAGGCTCTGTTTGGGTACTCTTGTTTAGTAGGCTCTATTTAGGTAATGTTTACCGATATACCGAACAACTGAAAACTAAGTGGTGATTAGGAGTCCTATATGGAGAAGCCCTCTTTTAGAGCACAAACCAAGATAGGTTTTAACTAGATTATGAGTATGTGCTAGAAGTCCTGTTGAAGGCCATGGAGAGCCCTGTGTGTGGACATGTAGCGATAGGAAGGTCACTTATTATTTCCAAAAATCTTTGTTTTGAAAAAATGATAAAAATATAAAGAAGATAAACATGATGGTGACTAACAAAAGAAACATTTGTTTGCGTATTTATCTTTTTAAGTTTTCAGATTACCTCTTCAAATTACAAAGGGAAATGACATTTTGGTGCTTGATTCAGCAACATTCGACTTTAACCAGCAAAAGATGCCAAAGCACAATATCCCACCAAGAGAGACCGTTTCACCCAAAAGTAGCTTATTCTTCTCAACAATCTATGAATTTCCTTCAAGAATCCATGTTTCAAAACCTAGCAATCTCGTACGATTAGAGCTTTGCATAACCATTTTCTAAAGATGAACTTCAAAGCTCTTTCATTGAGGTCTAACTTCAGGGAAAGCCTCAAAGCTGCATAGAGATTCTCTTAGTGGGGTACATATTGCAAAAAAGCGCCTTACAGTTATAACTACTATGAAGCCACTAGTCCATAAATTTGCCCATCTCTAGTATCGTACATATTCGAGAATGGATTTTGGCAAGAATCTATGTCACTGATAGCAAAATAATCTTTAAGTTGTCTGATTGCATTCAGCTTGCAATCCAAGCCTTTCTAGATCAAAAGAATCTTGAAACGTGCTTCCTTGAAATTTACTCAGTTGCTCCCAAATGGGATAAATATGACACAAAATACATTTTGAGTTACCACGTGGTGAAGATTAAACCTCCTAACCTTTGTTGGAACCTATTCCAACCTAAGGGCCACATCCACCATATAACTCAAAAACCATTGCCAATAAAAAATTTTGTAATCATGGTCTTAATCTGATCTAGAAAGTTTGTGGGGATACACTAATGAATGTCACTATAATCCGTACAATAAGGATCTTTATTCAAGAAAAAAGGTATCCCAAGCATAAATCAGATCCATTTGGGATTATAATAGAAAATGGTCTCATACCAATGTTAAAAATTGTTTCAAAGATGCAGTAACAACCATGGTCTACCTCTACCTCTGAAGACACCTCAACCTTTGAAGAAATCCAAGCACTAAATGAAGAAACTAAAAAATACCAGAATGCTTGCAAAAGCCTTGAAGCCAGGGACGAGATAGACCTACTTCTCTTCCATGACCTTGAAGATAGTCCCTCTGAAGAAGTAAAAAAACTACATCAAAAATATAGATCCATTCGATCTCCTTCAATAATTTCTAGAGCCAACCTTTTCTCTCTATACACCAAAAGATCCTTTTGAAGATATTGATCCAAACTTTGACAATATTGACTAGCAAAATCTTGATACTTAAATGTTCCTTTGTAATAGTGTCATTGAAGTAGTATATAGTCCAGTCTTTGTAATAGTCTAGTCCATGTAAGTGTCTAGTCTTTGTCTTTGTACTAGTCCTTAAATGATCATGTGTTAGTCTAGTCAAGGTTAAGCCCCATGGTTATAGTCTAGAACCAGGGTGTGTCCTGACCTTGAGTCTAAGTCTCTAAGTCCCAAGTCCTAAGTGCAAATCCAAGTCCCTTAGTCTCTTGTAAGATTCCTTTTATGAGATTAAAGTGTGTTAGTTTGTGTTAGTAATCTCCCTTAGAATATATTCTAAGAGAGATTACTCTGTGTCATCACTGTCATCACCTTCTAACCATCCAACAAACAGCGAGTCCGGTGAGCTATCACCAAAATGATCATTTCTTTCAATGAAGTTAAGAAAGCAGTCATACAGTCTTTTGGAGAGTGGATGTTTGGTGTCTGCAAATGGTTCTTGCATTATTGTGGCTAGAATAGTTGTTGGATCCACATTGTTAAGTAAACACATCATTTGTTGGAATTTGTTCCATTCATTGGAATATATTTCTCTGTCAACAACCAGATTATAGATTATAGGGGAACCATGCTTGGATTGTGGTTGTAAGAGAATAAAGGTAATAACTGTACACTTTTGGGCCATCACTTGGTATATTTTGGATAAAGTCGAGAGGATTATTAAAAGTAATGAGTGCATATCTGGAATAATGGGTTTGGAGCATTTGTTGCCATGTTGGTAAAGGATGGAACCAAGTTAACTATTGGAACAAATACTTATTTTCAATTCTTAGGTTTGGGTTAAGGGCACACTGTAAGAGGTATGCATCTAATCTAGGAATATCAAAGATGGATGTTATGGCATAGGCTTCAAATAAGTACCACAAAAAACAAAGAGCTTCTTTTGGGAAGTGAGAATAGGTTTTGATGGTGAACGGTGCCAAGAATGGGAAGTTTGGGTCTGGGAGTGGACTGAAAATGTGACCGTGATGGGATATAGAGAATTCTAAGAATTTTTGAAAACTATGAGTACTCATTTTGGCTTGAAGAAATTTCATGATGGAACATTAGATTTCAGGCGGTAAACTAGGGATTTGGTCAATTGGGTAAATGAGTAATGGTACTGGGGCGACGGTTGGGAAGGATGCTGGTTTTTGAGATAATAGATCTGCAAGACTATTTTCTTTTCCTTTGAGATGTTTGACTTGGAAATGTCATTGGGAGAATCAGCTTGCCCATTTCAACAGTTGGGGATGCAGGAGCATCTTCTGTTTGAACTGTAACATTTTTGGAAAAGATGACATCCATTTTCAATCTGAAATTTATTCCCTACTAGATGAAAGTGGAATTTTTCAATTCCATACTTAACTGCCAAATTTTCTTTGAAGGTGGAGTGGTAATGAAGCTAAGCAAGTTTAAAGGTACCACTTTTATATCCGCAAATCATCTTTTTTCCATCAATTTCCTCTATTAAGACTGCTCCCCAATGTTCAACTAAGGCATCTATTTGTAAAATTCTTGTTCCTGCACCAGGATTTTGAAGAGGGGGTAGAGATACAGCTTTTTTCTTTAGAGATTTTACAACTATAATATGGAAGTTGTTCCCTGATAGTGATCCCTTTTTCAAAAGCTAGGCGAGAAGAGATCTTTCTTTTGTAACATGTGGGATGAAATCTGCCATATAGTTGACTAGACCTAAGAACTGTTCAATCATCTTGGGGCTAGTTAAGATATCAGGGAAACTCTTGAGGGCAATGGTAATATGAGGTTAAGGAATATATTTCCCATCTGATATAGTCATCCCAAGAAAGTCAATAGTAGTCTGCCTAATGACCAATTTCTTTTCAAAGAGCATAATTCCATACTGCTGTAGTAGCTGGTAAAATTTCTTTACCAGTTAGGCATGATCATCCATTGTTGGGGAAAATAGCAAGATATTATCAATATAAATCAATACATTTGAAAGAATTGATTCGAAGATAGATACCATTGCCTTTTGGAATTGTGATAGAACATTTTTTTAACCTGAATGGCATAACGGTCCACTGGAAATGAAGATTTGGGACGCAAAATGTTGTCTTAGGCTGATCATTGGGATGAATACCAAGTTGCCAGAATCCTACCTTGAGATTAAATTTGGAGAAGATATTTGCATTTAACAATTGTTGGAACAATGTAACCTATTGTGGAAAAGGAAATTTATCATCTGCAAGAAAGTGGTTCAGTGGTTGGTAGTGAATGACAAGTCTCAACTTTCTGTGAACCTACTTAACCTGCTCTGATCTCTTGTTCACATAGAATGCTTCACAAGCCCATGAAGATGATGTCATTTCAATAAGTCCTTCTAGCTATAGCTGTGACAATTCTTAGAGAGCTAAAGAAAGACGAGAAGGGTTCATGTCATGTTGTCCTATGATTTATGTCATGTTGGCAAGCTTTATGTCAAGTACGAGTCATGTCATGTTGTCAAGCTTCATGTCAAGCTTTATGTCAAGTACGAGTCATATTCAATGTTTTATGTCAAGTACAAGTCATGTGTCAAGCTTTGTGTCATGTCTCATATCATATTAGTCCCTTACGTTATGTTTAATGTAATTTGAAGTCCGGGACCGTGTCTATAAATAGAGATTTCTAGTTCACTTCAAGGGATAACCAGGGTATGTCCTGACCTTGAGTATAAGTCTCTAAGTCCCAAGTCCTGTAGTCTCTTGTAAGAGTCCTATATGCAATAAAGGTGTGTTAGTTTGTGTGTATATCTCTTTCTTTACTTCTATATTATCTTTAACTCCTACCCCAACTAGGTATACTACGAAAGAGTTCATCATCAATTTCATGAGTTGTGTTGTATACTTGTACAACTGTCTTATTCATGTGATTTATGAACTTATGACTTATGTATGACGTGCATATTTTACATGAATGATTGACATGGCTATGTGTATTGCTTTACTATGTAGCCTTTTGAATATTTTGGATGTATTACAACACTATAGACACCCTAAACACATTTTTAATATGTTAATTACGTAAATTACTTCTAGTATGCACGGTAACATATAAAACCAGGGATTGACACCCCAAACTAGTTGTTGAGAGGTAAAAGGCAATCTTTATTGAAACAAGAAACAAGCACAAAATCAGAAACCAATTGTTAATAGGTCTCTTGCATATGTGCATTTATATCCAATCCTTTCAAAAGTAAAATTCTTTATAGATAGCTTTTTAAGGGAAAATATTAACATTAGGCAATCTGGAGAGAGAGAGAGAGAGAGAGAAAGATCACTATCTTCCAAATATTTTCTATTATGTTATTCAAATGAGGATAGTATCCCTCATTTACTAATCCACTACCAATTTTCCCTAAATATTTGGCATGCAATATGGAAGGAATTGAGGTGGTGTTTGGTTTAGATTCTAGAATTCAAATATGAGTCATAATCAATTCTAGGTCATATTAATGGAGGTGTTTGGTTTGGATTCTAGAATCCAATTATACAGAATCAGAGGCAAAATTAGAATCACTTTTCAGCTTGATTCCGCTGATTTTGTGTAATGACAGAACAAACAAAAAAGAAAATGACTTTACTCGAATCAGCTTATTTACTCTTTTTCGCCTATGAGGCAAATGACAAAACACATAATATTTACGGAATCTAATCATTGAAATACTAGGTGAAATCAACTTCCAAAAAACATGTAACTGCATGGAATTCCAAAATCTGATTATGAGACTCCAGAATCATAATAAATTATCCGATTCTAAAATCCGAACCAAACAGCCCCTTAATTAGTGTTGATTTACTCCAAGCAATCGGGTTGGAGAACCAAGGCTTTTTCAAAAAATGGGAAAGAGATTTAAAGGCTTGTTTTGACTGCTGTGGTGTGGGCTATCTAACTTGAAATAAACAATTGGACTTTAAACAAATATGTTGAACCCAATTTCAAAGTTTTTTTTTTTTTGAGACAATGAATTTGTTTTCTTTTGGGATGACCATTGTAAAGATTGTGAAAGAATAAAGAGTTAGGAAACACCGTTACTTCAAAAACCTTGGCGTGTCCGTGTCCAACATGTATCGGACACGGACACTCCAAACATACTTTTGCATGGGCGTCCTCAGCATGTCAGAGTACACAAAAATAAAATTTTTTGGACACATCTAGGACACATTGGGATACTTTCGGGACACGGCAATTAGGGAGTTTTTGGTAAAATGACTAGAAAAATGGGTTAACTAAAAAAGTATAAAAAATTGGTATTATAGTAAATATGGTTAAAAATGAAATAAGAAGGAAAGGGGGGAGCCGTTGGGTTGCAAAACCAATGACCCCAACCACACAATAAGAGAGAATGGAGGAATATGAAAAGAGAAGGAAGAGAAGAAAGAAGAAAGAAGAAAAAGAAGAAGGGAGGAAGAGGAAATGCAACTTACGCTTTCGTCTTCGGGTAAATTAAGGTTTTTTTATTTCTTGGTTATCTAATATCAAATTAAGTTCTCTCTTCTTCTTTTCTTTCATTACCATTGTCTTTGATTTAGGGAATAAACTTTTTTAGCTTTCTCTTATCTTCTCCTCGATTTTTTTTAAGGGTTTATCAAACAGCAACACAACTATCACATAGCCAGCACTAATCAAGAAAGATCATTTATTACTAAATGATTCACGCTCTGTTACTTGTTATTTATTTTTTTAAACACAAAATCTAGCTTAAAATATTAATTAATTAATTGTCGTATCTCTACCATAACATATCCTACGTTTTCAAGAATTGTTGTCACCATGTCTGTATCATATCGTATCAGTATCCCATGTCAGTGTTCGTGCTTCCTAGATAAAGAGGGATATACTGATTAATAAATGGGTTAGGCTAATTGGGTTGTAATCAGGTGGTTGGATCTTTGTGTTAGCTATCTATTTTTTTTTTCTTTTGCATGTTTTGTGTTTGGATGAGTCACGGAAACAGTCTCTCTGCTTGCAAGGGTAAGGTTGCATACATCTTACCCTCCCCAAACCCT